>BSBK01002522.1:612500-890000 GCA_027943335.1 Chamaecyparis obtusa | reverse complement strand
GAGGTCTATAATAATATCTAGGAAAGAAATCTCAGATCAGGGGTGACAACAAAATCATTTCAGTTTGGGTTAAAAATGAACAAAACAAAGTCATACACATCTTGTTTTAGTGCTTAAAATGAACCCCCAAATCATTTTTAAATGCATTAAAGACTAAAAATTTGCAAAAATATTCTAACAAATGAAATTAAATCAATCCAATCATTTTCATCCTTGCAACATCAAGGTTTTAGATGCATTCATGCAAAGTTAGGAACACTTCATTTTTGGAAACTTAAAAAGAACTTCAAGTTTTCATTTCAAAAGGTTCAAAATCAACACTAAGTGCACACAAAATTCTAAATCAAACTCAAAGCATCAATCAGGGATAAAATGAACTTCATTTGCAAATATTTTAAAGTTCTTTTAAAATCTCATGCAAACTAAGAGTCCTAAATGGTTGCCAAAACTGTCCTAAAAGCTTTGTTATTTGTTCCAAACAAATGTCTTGTTGCAAAATCTTGAATGTTTACTAGGTTTTCATGCATCAAAACAATCTAGGAATATCATTTTTGGGCTTAAAACATGCAAACTAGAACATAAAATCTTGAATGAAAACCAAATTCCAAAGAGTCATTTTTACTTTGAGTAAAAAACAATCTTGAATGATCTAAATTGGAAAGAAAAGCATCCCTATTCCTTCCTCTTTGAATTTCAGTTCAAACAAACTCAATCTTGAATGATCTAAGGTTAAAACAAAGCACATCTTCAAAGTTCTAAATCAACACGATAATTCAATCTTGAATGCCCAAAGTCAAAGCAAATGCAAACGCTCAAAAATCTTTTGAAAAAAGAACAACTCAAAATCTAAACACTTGTGTCTTCAGTTATTCAAATTCAAACATCACTTAATCAATTTGGGAAAAAGAACAACTTGCTTGATGTGCATCTAGGAGCTTTACTTTTTTTGTAAATCCTTGTTAAAGTAAGCAACGTAGAACATTTGAACTTGGACAAGTTCACTTCTTTTACTTTTAGTGAGGCCTATCCAGGGAGAAAATCACTTCCTCTTTGGAGAACGACCTCAAACCGGTATCCTTCCGGCCGGTATATAAATAAAGTGAAGGCAAAAAGTACTCACTTATATCTCCTAATCCACGAGTGTTTTGTGCCAAATGCAAATGTCAGGGGATGGTAAATATTCCTCCCCCAGAATTGTTGGCTAGGCTCTTAAGTGAGTCACAGGCGGTCAGCATAACCGGGTATGGAGACTCCACGGAACTATTAAAAACTTGATAAAATAGAGGCTACCCTATCTACATCTTAAAGTATCAAAATCCTTGTGCAAGGACTAATTCCAAGGGGTTTACCGGGTCACCTCAAGATTACTCACCATTTGTATTCCCTTCTAGGGGGTACCAATCTGTGGGCAAGCGATTTTGATACTCACCTTCCTTAGGTAGATCTGCTTGAAGTGCTTGACAATCAGAAGCTCTGTGAAAACATTGTTGGAACATACACTTTTCAAAGCTTTATCAGAGTCAGTTATCTTGTTTGTATCCCACAAGGTTGCTTTGTCCCTTGCAGGGATTTCTTTTCCAAAAATCTTTGTTGAAATTTATCCTTTGCCATTGGAAAAACATCAAACTAATCTACAACTTGGTTCAAGATACTCAGAAAAGCCATGTCAGTCCAAATCCTACCAAAATCCAAAAAATGTCCAAAGCTTTCAGAATCTCAAATCATGGTCTTCCAGTCATATTCAATCCAGTCTTGTCATCCTTTCCTCCTATCCTAGGTTAGCAAAGTCATCTTGGTCATCCCCCATCCCCTTGTCTGTCTTCCTCTAGAGTCAGTTTTCTTCCAATCTTGAGCCAAATCCAATCCTAAGTCTGATTCTGTCAATCATCCTAATCTGAGTCTTAGTCTTCCAATCCATCTTCATCCTTCATCCTTATCCAACTCATCCACAAGTCAGCATGTCTCAAAACTATTATGATGAGTTTGGTTATTATGTCTCTCCCCTCAATCCATCCTATCCCAAAGATGATGAAAGCCTTGTAGATCATGAAGCATATTTTGAAAATCCTAGCAAGTTTGCTCCAAACATCCCCTAGCATCCAATCATTCCTCCAAACTATCCTATCATGCCTTCATGCTTATCCACTAGCACTCCCTTTCATGTCCTCAGCAAGGAAAATCTGTTATCTTATCCATCCACAACTTATCCCTATCTTAAACCTACACATCCTCCATGTGCATCCTTCATACCTCCATCTCCTGCTATGGTCATATCCCAATCACCACCATCCCCTTGAAACACTTCACGCTACTTCCCTTATCTAAAACCTCCCTCCACTTATCCTCCAAAACCCTTTCAAAACCAAACACCAAGTCTTCCAATCCTTTTCCCCAATCCTCCATCCTATCTCAATCCACCATCTTCTATTCCAAACCACATTTCAAAAAATCCCCTCCCACAAGCAGAGTGCATCCTTCAAACCACTTCATATCCCATACCTCGATCCATCACCTCTACCTCTTCAGCACCATCATCCCCTCAAGAAAGTTCAAAATCTTCCACCCCACCTTCATGTGAGGACCATCCAAGCTCCCCATCTTCTACACATTCTAATCCCTCACACCCTCCAATCCGAAAGTCTCCAAGGAGTTTCACAAGGAAGCCAATAACAAATCCCACTCCTAAAGTTGAAGGGCTATGCCATCTCAAACCTTCATTTGAAGCCATCACTGATGAGGCCCATCCATCACTCCCATCTATCATCTATCTTCCGTACATTGATCCTCTTCCATCTCCTAGCATCATTGAGTCCCTTCCATCTTAAGTCTCCATCCAATGCCTACCAACATCACCTCCTCCTAGCATTATCCAAAGCACATCCAGTGAGCCCCATGAGTTCACCCTTCTTCCTGCCATCACAGCTACAGAATCTCCCATCCTTCCATCCACCCCCTCTGAAGAGTCCATCCATACATCCCCCGTCACCCTATCCACACAAATCCTATCATGTCAAGATATTTCCCAAAAGCCTGTTGAAGTACCCATTGAAGATAATCAAGATCCAATCCTTTCACTTCCCCCATCACATGTTCTATTGCTTCCATCACCCCCAATCCAAAATCCTACAATCCCAATTCTTCCAATCCAAGACCCTACAATCCCTATTCCTCCATCTCAAGATTTGTTACTATCTCCCAATCCTAGTCAAGATCCCATCATCCCATCCTCTCCTCTTGAGGATCCTCTGATCCAAACTATCCAGCTGCTAGCACTCTATCCTCTTGGACCACTTACATTTGTCAAATGCAGTCCGCTTGAAGTAGAAGAAATTAGTTTCATATCTTCCATCAGGGAACTAGAATCTAGATGTTTATCATATTCCCCAAGTCAGAAATATCCTTGTTTGGATAAAATGCTCAAGAAATGGAATTATCCAGGAAAAGGCCTAGGTTCTCATGAACAAGGAAATCTGGAGCCTATCCAAGACAAGAAACATCCAAAGTTATGTGGCATTGGTCACACATCAGAAGAAGGCACTTCCTCCAGAAATGTTGGTACAGCTAAAGCAAGATTCAAGCCTCCTTCCAAACCCACCATCACATCTCCCAAAACATACAATGTTATTCCTCCTCCTCCATCATTACAGCCCAGGACAACCTATCACATTCCTCCTTCATCCTCCAAATCTATTTTGGGTCCCTATGTCCCTAAATCTACCAGCACATATCCTTCACATGCTAACTCCATTTTGGGACCTTACATCCCAAAATATCATCCCCTATCTTATCCTACTCATCCAAAATCCAAACATCCCTAGTCAGGATCAACAAAGGCACATTCCCACATATCCTATCTACCAATCTCCTTCCATCTCTCCATCTGTATTTTCGCCATCCGGCACATCTCCTCATATTCATTCCAATGCTCCTTGCAATTTGGATGCCATATCAAATATGCACAAAGGGAAATATCCACAAAAATTCAAATATTGTCATGTCCAGTCTAAACAACATGGTCAACCAAAGAAAAATCCAATCAAGCAATCCAATGCATCCCAATGGCCACAAAGGCCCAACAAAGCACAAGCAAAATCCACTACATGGCCACAAAGGCCCAGCAAAGAAAAAGCAAAATTTGATGCATCCCAATGGCCACAAAGGCCCAGCAAAGCACAAGCAAAATCCACTACATGGCCACAAAGGCCTAGCAAAGAAAAAGTAAAATCTGATGCATACCAATGGCCACAAAATCCCTCCAAAGCTAAAGCAAAAATGATGTGGATCCTAAAGCAAAAAGATGTAATGCATCTAAAAGAAACATCCACAATGGCATCCAAAGTTGCTAATCCCCTAGCTACTTAGTCTTCTCCTCCATCTCCTCAATCTATTTTGGGTCCCAAAGATCCTAAATCTCCTAGCATAAATCCTCCATCCTATCTACCTCTATCTTCCGAAACCCATCCACTTCATCCATCTTCCTCGCAACATGTGCCAATGTTGATCCTGACAACATCCCCCTATCATGATCACTTTCCATCTTTCCATCCAAAAACTTTCTACCACCATGTTTCCCACCTACCCCATCCAATCCATGCCTTTGCATAATTCCTCCATCCTAATAAAGTTTTACCAACATCTGAGTACATCAGAAAGATCAGTGAAGAAAGTCAACAACAAATCAGAGAAATCAGAAAGGCAGCAGAAAAGTCAGAAAGTCAGCAACATGACAACACCAAATCAGAAAGTTAGCAACAAATCAAAAAACCAATCAAAATATCAATAAAAGATCAACACAAAGTTAGCAAAAAATTGGAAAATCCATAAAAATTGGAAAAATCAAGAGAAAAGTATCAAAAAAGAAAAGAGAAAAACATTTGTCCTATGGTGAAAACTTGGCAATTCAAGCACCTTAGACAAGTACCATGGTGAAAACGTCACAAACAAGCATCATGCGTAGGTCCCCCCAATTCCTTTCTGCAGTTGGGGGCCATTCCCTTCTTCCATCTTATCCAACATCTCCTCCATCCCATTTGTCTCTCACCTCCTTCATCCTCCTTTGGATCTTGATGACAAAACAAAGACTACCAGGTATACATGATTTTGGGCACCTTCTTGGCATCCATCACACTTTTTAGCTACATATCCTCTATCCAATCCATTCATCCTATCTTCCATCTACCTTCCTCATCCTCTTATCAGCATATCTTTTGTTGAATCGTACCCCATCCTACTGCCTCTGAATGAATGAACTATCCTAAGTAGGGGGCATCTTATTCCTTGGTGACATATTCCTTGGAGACTATCTTTCATCCAAAATCTTCCATCTTCCAATCCTTAAGCAAATCCACCATCCAATCTCCTCAAGCATTCCTCTATCCAGATCCCTCAGTGGTTCCTGTAGCATTCCATCTTCCAACCCTCAAGCAAATTTGCCATCTAATCTCCCAGTAGTTCCTCCATCCAAATCCAAATTTTCCTCCAGCATTAATCCCTCAGCATTTCCTTCACATCGCCATCACTTGGTATCTTCCCTTGTCATTGGTATCTATCTATAGGCTACCCCCATGCAATCGAATGCCATTCATCCATCTCCAAACATTGCAAGCCATCTTCCAATCCTATCCACATCCTCTAGCTATCCAACATCCAAGATCAAGCCAACCAATCCAATCACATCCTTAGTCTTGTAGCTAGCCTTGATCTCAATCCAATCATCATTATTGGGATATGTCCTTCCCAAATCTGTGTCATTTCAGGACACATCATCTGTCATTCTTTCTGGGCTTTCCAACCCAACTGGGGCATCATCTTGCATATCTTTGGAGTTTCAGCTTCACCCCCAGGTTCTTTGTGGGTCCTAATCCTGAGCTTCTGTACATATCTGTTGTAAATATCCTCGCGTCTTGTTGTATATATCCTTGTCAGTCCCACATCAATAATATTTGATCACAAATCTTGTCCTACCCAGCCTCGCACTTCAACAACATCAATTGTCGACTATCCTTAATCATCATGACCATCTTTGAACTGCATCATTTGCCAATCAGCAACACAACATTCTCCCCATCAGCATTGGGTCCGCACAGATGTATGCTTCTATTTTGTCTAACCTAAGCCTAATCATGGGTCACCTTAGTTGTATCCTTCCTATCTGACCTAATCTTCCACCAAGCACACCAGGTCCATGTTGATGTATCCTTCCACACGTTCAGACCAATCTTCCCACCATCAATCAAATCCATCACATCAATTCTCTCTCCTTGGCAAAGGATGTCTTTTTGGAGTTATCATTTTGACCTTGGACTTTTGTCCTTTGGGTCTTGTTAATCTTTTACGGCTTCTCGTTATTCTCTACTCAAAGTCGCCACGATCCTTTATATCATGGTGTGCAGTGAATGAGGAAAATCTGGGGCAAGGTCTTTTGATCTTTTGCTTCTGCCTGTGAGTCAGTCATGTGTTTGTGGTTTCTTCAGCATCGTTTCCACCATGCCTCCTCTGGGTTTCATGGATGATGCTGGGGCAACCCTGCGTGTCTTTTTAGCGTCAGTCCTATGCAACACTGGTGACAAGGCCTCGTGATCCAAGTATCCTTGGCAGGTCTCTAGCATTGCTATATTAAACTAGGTTGTGCTCTCCACATTTGCACTTGGAGCTTCCCTCAATCCCCTGCATCCTGCATCATATAGATTAATCTTGCATCTTGCATCTCTCATATAGCTGCCTGCTGCATTTTGCATTCTATCTCATCTTGCATTCACCCCTCTTTGCTCTTGGAAGTTTGGTTATTTATTCTCCCCTTCTTCCTAGATCCTTCCTTCTCTATTTTCTTTCAAGAAAATTCCACAACGTTTACTCCATGCGTTATTTTCTCGAGGGGGCACAACCCATCATTCCTCTAAATTCTAGCCTTGGGCATCTTATTTTCTTGTCTTTGACGCCATGCCACTTGCGGCATCGCATCAAAGAAGGGCAAAATGTAGACACCTAAAAATCCTTTAGAAAATAAAGTATTTTTATTTTCTGAAAAATCTGTGATGACATCATCATTTATTAATTAATTATTTATTTAATTAATTAATTTATTTTTATGTCATTAAATCCCTTTACCTTAATTAAAAATATTTAATTAAGGAATCCCTCTCAAAAATGTTTAAATCTTATTTAAACATTATTTCCCCTATTTATTAATTATTTAATTAATAAATTGACCAAAAATCCAAAAATAAATAATTAATTAATTTTTTGCCCAAAACTTGGCCAATTTCCTTAAGACCACTAACCTCTTGTAGAATCTTCTAATCCTTCTTTAATTTCGATTAAAGACTAATCTCATCATTTCCTAATCCTAATCCCAACTCAAGATATTTAATTAAGATTAAATATTAATCCTCAATTCTTAATTTACCCTAGGAAAACTCTAGACTCTTCTAGAACTTTCTTAATCCTTCCCTAAACCCATTTAGGGGAAATTACCTACTTTCCCTAAGCTAATCTAAGTCTCCTTTGACTCCTAGTCAAACCCTTCCCCTAATGAGCCTCAAACTCATTAAAGCCTTTGAGATAAATAAAACTTTATTTATTTCCTAAAATCCATATTTATCCTTAGAAAGCCTAGAGTTTTCTAGAAAGTCTTTATCCTCATCCAAAGCCTAGACTCTTCTAGAAAGTCTTTATCCTTATCCCCTTGACTCAAGACCCTAACCTTACCCCAAACTCTAACCTTTCTTCCTAACCCAAGCCCTTAGGAAATCCTATAAATACTCCTCCTTCCAAGAGAAAATTATTAGCTTAGTCTTTCATCTTCATGCATTGTTATCATGCTCTTTTACTTCTAGCTTTAGCATAATCAATTCTAATTGTTAGATTTCATTATTTTCTTCAAGATTTCTAGCACATCATAGCTTAGCATTAATGGATTAACATAGTTTCTTTCATTGTTTTGCATAGCATATAGCATCATATCACATATCTATTTGGTCTAAAATCAATCTTAGAATAAACATCATGTAGCTTAATCTCCATCAAAGCATTCTTGAGTTCTTGAGGCTTTAGGGGCAATTTTGGGTGTTCTACCCAATATTGTGCTATTTTTGGAGTTTTCATGAATCTCAATCCATCTTAGTATGCATTAGAATATGCTCCAAGTGCTTAGAGAGCACACCCACATCCCCTAAGCAAGAGCAAATCAAAGAGTGCTTGGGTGCACCTATTTAAGCTCTATCTGAGGTGGCTTAGCTTAGATGTTTTTGTTTTTTAATTGATATAATGTTAGATTAAAACCTATTTTTTGCTTGTCTTAGCCTTTCAAAACAGGATCCTCAAAAGCCTAGTCTATATATATATATATATATATATATATAGACACACACACACACACACATAATGAATATATCTATATATATATAATACATATATATGTGTGTGTGTATTATATGTGTGTGTGTGTGTGTGTGTGTGTGTGTGTGTGGGCGCGCGCTATATATATAGTTAGGTATTCATTTTTCTCTTTATTCTCAAGGTAATGATTATATTAAATTTCATTATTTTTTTGAAGGAATGACATCTTTAACAGTCAAAATTCATAGATAGAATCATCCTTAAGCTTTTACATTAGATTTCAATTCTTCCTAGCTATTATTAATCAACATATTCTTAATGATCACCTACTAGAAATTTGTTTCCCCTTATCTCTCTTCTTGTATTGGCATAAGTATCCCAAGAGTCAGGTAGCTAATTAGACAGAATAGGGAAAGGTGTTTTGAGTATTATTTATAGAAGCTATTCCTTCCTCATCCTATAGGTCTTCTCATTGGACTATGATCTATTCCTCCCAGAAAATGACAACCCCCATCAAGATGAAAGGGTCTAAGCCTCAGGTTTCCTTCAATGGCATAATTATTGTTAAAAGGCTTAAATCTATCATGCTCAGTACCCATGATCTCACCCTTAGGGCTCTTTTTAGGATTTTGGGGGTGGAATTCCTTAATAATGATGATCATTACTGAGTTAACTCTGATATACCAACAATGTTCACTGCCTCGACCATTCAGGTAGATCCAAGGAAATCAGATATTGGCAGGCTTTGCACACGTATCTTCAAACGTAAATACCTAGGAGGTTTAGATCTAATTATTCATAATATTAGGGGAGACCTTACCATAACAAGACCAAGATTCTATAACATTTCTATTATCAATGGCAAACCAGCCCCTACATTCCCTATCCTAAACACTAAGGATCTAGCAACAATGTTATCAAGATCAGACCCATAATCAAGAGGAATTTAGACTTTTTGTTTTTTTATTTCCATGTAAGGGCACCTGAGGATGTAGACTGGCTCTACATGTATTGACACGAAGATGATGTGGGGAACATAGACAGGGAAGGTTTCAGTGATTCAAACAATGAAGAAGCAACAATGCAAAAAATAGAAATCGTTGGTCCTAATAGAAAGAGGAAGAAAAAGGAGGAATCCCCCAAAACCCCCAAAGCTATGGATGAAACAACTTAATTAAATCCTCGGCTACCTAGCCAAGGAATGAAGGAATAAATTCCTCTTTCTTTGCCTTTTATTCTCTGCTCAAAGTATCATTGGTAACATGTATTTAAGCATTAATTTTATGGTTTACCATTATTAGATCAACAGTGTTATCGCGTCATTAATAGTCCTATCTTGATCGAAGGAATTAAACATTTTTGGCATTGGTAGCAAATTTGTTTGTAGATTAAGTAAAATCTTGGAGCAAAAATGAAAGGATAGTATACTTTGAGAGGATAAGTATCATCTAATTTCATAATCTTATCAAAGGATAATATTCTTAAAGATTGATTATGTATTATCAGTTAATGGATGAGTATATGTTTGGTTTTAGCCCTCAGTTCAAGAAAAATTATATAAATTAGGACATAAGATGTGGTCTCTGGGAATGATTAAGATCTTATATTCAGGCGGTTTATGGCTTTATACATGTATAAGTATTCATATATATATATATATATATATATATATATATATATATATATATATATATATATATATATATATATATATATATATATATATATATATATGTATGTATGTATGTATGTATGTATGTATGTATGTATGTATGTATGTATGT
Organism: Chamaecyparis obtusa; assembly: GCA_027943335.1. Classification (NCBI taxonomy): domain Eukaryota; kingdom Viridiplantae; phylum Streptophyta; class Pinopsida; order Cupressales; family Cupressaceae; genus Chamaecyparis; species Chamaecyparis obtusa. The sequence goes on along the minus strand of BSBK01002522.1, from coordinate 879,879 downwards.
ATGTATAAAAACATATATAATTATATATATAAAGAAATGAATATATTAGTGTAGGGCTATATATGTTTGGATATCGATTCAGATATGTATGGATATACACCCATAGACACATGGATAATTTTTTCATATGAGGGATATGTTTATACATATGAATTCATTTGGAAGTTCATTCATATGGACATAGATATAGAGGTATATACATATATAGATGGAGTAATACCCGGATATATATTTCCTCTTTCATACCCTATTCCCATTTCCAAAACCATGATCTTCTTAAAGTAAGGCTGTAGGTTTTTAATATTATTTCTTAGTTAGAATTCAAGAAGGTTCAGAGCCTTGTTCATGTATTAATCAATGTACAGATGCTAGTTTGGCTTTCATGTTCTTAAATAGTTTGACGCTTAAATAAGGTGGGTTTATCAATAGTAATCAAAATATTGATTTAATTTCATAGCTAAATGAGATTACTAAATTTTAAAACTGATATGCTAAGGACAATCATGGGTTGTGAAAGTTTAATTGAGTATTATCCTAATATATTGATGATGAAAGTTGTTGCCACTAGGATCTTTCAAATTGATTCTTGTTCCATTTATGGTTAATTAGGTAAGGTCATCAAATATACATCAGAAAAAAAAACATTATATTGAGCGAATGAATTTACTTAATAAAACACAATTATTAAAAAGGGAGGCTAGAGAGAAAGAAAGACTCCAAGGGCATTTATTTAACTTTTAAATTTCCTAATTGGGGGCTATGATTGAAGATGAGAATAGAATGTATGGGCACCTAAAATGCAACAGAGGTTAGTTCTAAGTATCAAATTCATCAAGACTAACAATATGATTAATGCAAGTAAGAAGGAGAGCAATCAAGGTATCCTTTTATGTAGACTTATATTTAAAGACAAATTATGGGAACGGGTTTTCTTTTTCAAGAATAGAAAATGTAATAATATTAAATTAGATATGTTACTAACTTATGAATTAGTATCACCCAAGTTTCTATTTAGAATCATTTTTGCAGGCATTTAGAAGGAAGCCTTCAGAATCTCCATCAGAAAATGAAGAGATGGATATTGGATTGGGTTGGGTTAATGCCTTCTATCATTCATATAAAGTAAGGCCATGTATTGTGTAGTCATAGAGATAGCAGGGAAAGCCTTCTATGGCAGGCTAGCTCCATAGTGAATGTGGCTTCTATCTTTTAAACTTTGTAAATAGGGGTATGCCCCTATCTTCATAGCTTTGTAATAAAGAATAACCTTTTACTGTATGAACTGGACATGTGTCCTGGACTAGACTGGAGGTTTTCTTCTCCATTATTTCCTACCAGTGCCTACACTGAATGGAGAATCATGTAACAAAATTTTAAGAATTAATAAAAATTCCTATGGCTTCAACCTTTTACTCATAAAAAAAAAAAATGTAACTTTAATTTTGTATTGATATATGTAGATAGTTGTGATATTTCTATCAAGATTTAACTGTGTAGTTTTTTGAGTCAAACTCATTGACCCATGATTCATGAGGAGTGGTTCACACAAACCCATCTCTCATGAGAATGAATGGAATAATTAGCACTCATTGGATCTAGGTGATGCTCACAGAGGTGAAGCACCAGGACTTCCCGAGAGGTCACCCATTCCAGTACTACTCTAGCTCGAGCATGCTTAACTATGGAGTTTCCTCCATGGTTAAACCCACTCTACTTGCATTCTCATTTGCAAAACCTTCACCAAGTGTTGTGCCTTATGAACCATTCATTAGAAAGCCCCTTAAGCTCATCAATTGATAGATAATTTTAGATTCTTTCTTATGACTTTGGTCAAACTAAAATGTTCATTATATTTATCTATATTATTTTTTTATTGACCTGTATACATAATTTTAGACTATTTTATTATTACTTTGGTTAAACAAAAGTGTTTCTTTATTTATATTAAATTAATATTGATATATATAGATAATTTTAATTTCTTTTCTTGTTACTTTGGTGCAAAAGTGGTGCACATTATGTTTATCTACATTGAAATTGTATTGATGTTTGTAGACAATTTTATATTATTTCCTTAATACTTTGGTTAAGCAAAAGTATTGTAAAACATTTTACTTATAATTCTTTAGTAGAAAATATCATTCTTAGAGGAACATCTATGCTACTACCATGACAACTAGATCTAAACAACAAACTAAAAATAATATAATTTTTATTATTTATAATAATTAATTTTGTACATGCCTTTGTAGTCAAGTCTAACTAATAAAATGTTTAGAGCTTGTATAGCTGTGACATTGTGCTTGTATACTACCATCATTTATATTTTTAATACAAATTTATTCTACTATCTAAATATAAAATAATTATGATATTGTTTTGAATTGATTTTTTTAACATGTGGTTTAATAAATATTGTGTAAATTATACATAATATATTCCTTTTGTTTTGGTACAAACAAACTTTTAGCTTTTTGTTTGTATTTATGCTTACAGTCAAATTTTAGAATTCTTTTTATTACTTTAACTAAAACAAAATTGTACATTATCTTCATTCATGTTGAATTTTTTTGGTGGAAATCACTATTCTTATAGACATCTAACACCACTATAGCTGAACTTTACTTTACTCGTGATTCATAATGACTTTCACTTTAGATTCCATTACAAAGTTATATGCATATTTTAAATTGTCTAAATATATAATCATAAACTCTTTTTTTTATCAGTTTTATTTCATAGGTGATCTATAAATATCCAACAAATTAAGTATACAATATTCTTTTTTTAAAGGAATAAAACACCTAAAAAATATTATTTTCATGTATCTAGGTTATTGGGAGCTTTTCTCAACACTCTCAATTATTAGATGAAAAAATTTATGGATTTCTTATTATAGATAAGATCTACTTTACTATGTCATAAAAGTGTAATTTGCAAGAAAAAAATATTTACAATTTGTTAGCTTTCAATAATTATTGATTTTGTTGTCTGTGAATTTTTATTGTTTGCAGGATTTCTGAATCAAAGTCTTCTAATGGATATGGAAGCTAATTTCTTAATTCATTTGTTATTAAAGCAAAGCTTCATTGAATGAAGAACAATAAATACTTTTGAGCTTTGAAATATTTGCAAAATCATTATTTCTAGTCTTTAATTTTACATTGGGTAGATGCTTTCCAATTTGTCTAGTTTTAATTGGGATTTAGAACATGCAACTTCTGGACTGTTTTAACTACGTGAATCCTAGGGTAGCATTTTAGCTTGCTTAATGTTTTATTTGGAATAAATTTTCCATTGTTAGCATATCCAAGATAAAATGATGTTAATTTTGACTTCGACCTTTTTTATTGGATAAAGAAAGCTTTGCCATTATTAGCATATCTAAGATAAAATGATGTTAATTCTTGTTTTTGGTTAATGAATGTTTTTAATTATGGATGTTCTAATTTCAGTGAATGTCTTTATTTCTATCAAATTAGTCAAATACACTACATTTACAAGTATGATTGAATAATTTCATTAAGTCAAAATACCATTTGTCAAAGTCTTGTGTCTCATGACTTATAACTCTTCTTTTTCTTCTTCTTTATAGTACCTAGTAAACTTTTGAATGTAATTGAAACACTTTTTCACAAGAGCACAATGATCTAATGGAGGTTTCAATCTTAGTGGCCACAACAACACTATCACGATTTAACCTTGGAGGGTTCCTACATCTCTAATATGTCTCACATATTCCAAATTATTAAAATAGACCAAAAAATTTCAAGCATTATAATTTTAAATATTTTTTTCTTCAAAAATGACATCATCTTTTATATTGCAATGCTATTCTATATAACACATTTTTTCCAAATTAATAAATAATTATATATATTTTTCAAATTAAGAAATAATTACTATATAAAAAGTATGAAAATGTTCACCTATTATTAGCCACTCATATCTATGAAGACTATCTGCACATTGTTTAATTCACATTAGAGGGATCAATAGAAATAAAGTGGAACATAATAGGATTTCTAATAACTTACACAAGATCTCAAATTATTTATAGAAAATTAGAGAGTCACTTTAAGGAGGTTATGTTTGAATATTTCTTTCATCCAAGTACATGAAGTGGATATATGTCATTTTTTTTCAATTGTACCATATAATATCTTAGTGAAGTTAATAGATAGCCATGGTAAATCTATTATGGAAATTTAAATAATAAATCATATTAAAGCAAACAATCACATAAAAAGTAAACATTCACCAAAGTTGCATATCATACAATCTATCCAAAACATTCTAGTAAATATTTATGTATACTCGTTAATATAAATTTATTCACAACTATTGATTGTCGTTGAAAAGTCAATTATTTTTCATATAATTTCTATCATAGCTTTAGTCTTATGTTGAATTATGTTTTAAAATAAAAAAATTTATCATATTTTATATGACAAAATAAAATATTAAAGTTCATTATTCATCAACTTGAAGCTCTCATCTCATCCTTACAAGAACTAAGTAATCATAAAATTTTGAATAATAATATTTACTTTTAAATTTTGTTAAAATTATCACACTCTTTCTCTCTTATTATTTTGACTTCTCCATTTATATACTAAAATAGCTAAGTTCATAATTAGATAATTATATTAGGAGCGAATTTATTTTTTAACGAGATGAAAATTTATATTAAGTATCAAAATTTTGAGATAAATACATTCTAATAAATTTTCTAGAACTATTTATGCCACCAATAAACCTTTTGGTTCTAATACCCAAAGCATCACTTACATACTCTTACATAAAGATTCAAAAAATAACATCTAAGTTTCAACTACAAACCAAACCTAGATTTAATAGCTATAAATCAATTTCAAACCAGAATAAAAAAATATGCAACAAAAACTTTTCAAAAAAATGAGGAATAGTGAATTTTCAAACCCTAGCCAGAGCCTTTCTTTTTTCTTTTGTAGCCAAAGTGGACAAACCATCACCAAAATTGAACCATATTGGTGGCCTCCAATAGTAGAAATTGGGAGTTGTAGGTACAATATGATTCTTCCAAGTTACCTTCTTCCATATTGTTTGGTTTTGGACCTTGCGCCTCATATATGGCCATAAGCTCATGTGCTCTCAATTCAGCTCTATCTTCTTCATCACTAGTGACTATTTTGTCTGTCAATCTCTTATAGTTGTGAATCTAGTCTACCCCTTCATTCTTCCTCAGTCGATATAGCTTCATCAATAAATTCTCTATTATGTCAATCTCATTTTATTTAATATTAAAATAGTATTTATTAAAATTATGATAAATATATATATTCATGAGTACAATTTTTTAAATGAAAGTATTAACATGTCTATATTTTAGCATTATATGATTGAGATTTTATTTTATTTTAAAAATGAGAAAAAATGGTATTAAATTAAATAATTATTTTAATTTTTTATTAATTTTAAACATTTTTTAGAAATGTTTTTGATTAATTCAATAGGGAGGGGGTCTTGATCCCTTACACCAAGATAAATACAACAACCCAAACCTCTAGCCATCACAACCAGAAGGATATAATTGCTTACATCAACAACATTAAAATTTAATAACAAATAGCTAGTTATAAGGCATATACCCTAGCCAATCACTAATACTACCTATATCATGTCCTAAAAAGTAAGACCCTTAATTAGGTGCCCATTTTAGCTCCATTTTAGTATGTATGGATTCCCACATTGATTTTACGCTCTCCTAACACTTGTTAGACCTTCAAATTAACATTATGAGCCCTATATTGATTCAATATCTTCAAAACTTGAGTTTGGCCCTTATTTCTTAGTGTGATCCTCTATTTTTCCTCTAATCAAATAATTCATTTCATTATCTAGGCCCTATATCCCTATTTTTTGGCTCTTGCAACCTGTCCCAACCTTAGAATGAGTTGATCTTGGAAATCCCACATCTACCCTATTTCCTGAGAACCCAAACCAAATTTTGTCACATTCTTCATGGGACATGTCACCAATGGTGACTTTTCCCTAGGTTTTGGGCCCAAATTTCAACTAGAGCCCAATGTCAAGGTTTTGGGGGGAGATCTAGTCCTGTGATTGACCTGCTTAATTTTTAAACCCCAAAATGATGTTAGATGTATATAAAACCCTATCTCTCCTTATTTTTATATCAATTACCAGCCTCAAGCATTTACTATCAATATTTCAAGCATTCATGAGCAATTAAGCAAATCATATTTCAAGATCTCTTCTAAAATTTAGCATCCAAGTCTTCTATATTTCAAAGCAATATTCTATTTCTTCAAGCATTGTGGAAAACTACAACATCCATCATTCAAGGCATTTATTTCATGATTTCCTTGTAGATAAAACTATTACATTGATATTTGTGATCACATCCAAAGAAGCATTGTGCCATCAAGGTATAAGGTGATTTATAATTTAGATTTGGTTTCTATTTCATATTTCCTTATGCAATTTCATTACATTTTAAAGGTCTATTCCTAAAGAGGATTTTTAATAAGGAAAACCCCTTTATCCAATCTTCTTCCCTATTTTTTGTATGTAGGAAGAGGTTACAAAGCTATTAGCTCAAATCTAGGAAGATAAGGAGCATTCAGACGATCTGTGAAAAATTTAGACAAAAATACCAAGAACACGTCACCACTACCATCATGTCCCAGGAAAACATGACCATTACAGTCATGTCCCTACTATTTTGAGCTCAAATTTGGCAAAGAGTTGGGTTACAGCCTCCAAGTCTTAGATCTACAGTTACAAGTCATTTTGGGACTCCGACAATGAGAAATTTGGATCTAAAAACTCACTTCTCCTATTCCATTTCCAAGTGCATCCAAATTCTTCACCATCCCTTTTTACACCATTTTTCTCAGTTAAAGTAGATCAAATATTCTCTTATTTAGACTCTTGCATATCAACATCATTCATTTCCTTTTTAATTCTAAGAAACAAAGGAATAAAAACCCTTCAAGCATAGATATTGTATTGACATCTTCCAAGTGGTGTTAATCATATTTGTTTTGAGGCAATTTTTTATTCTAATGTTCCATATGAATTGGGTAAATCAATCCTTTTATGTGATCCCCTTTTCATAGTATACATTTTGGTGAACCTAACTCATGACATTTCAATTTTGATTTGGTGTTTAGATCTCCTTCTTATGCATTTAGATATATCATACTTTTGATTTGGTAGTTAGATTCTCTTTTCATGATGTCCTTTGTATGAATTTAGATACATCATAATTTTGATTAAGTTTCTAGATCTACTTTGTATAAAATAAATCTTTTATTTCAAGAATTGTTGAACTACCTTCCATTGATTGGTATGTATTTCTTTCTTTATTCTCAAGTTGCAATTTTTTTTTAAGGCATTATCTCAAAAACATTCTATCAATTTTGAGATAAAATAACATCATCCCATTAAATTGCCTTTACATTATGTTATCACTAAAAAGAATCGATTTAATACATGTGATATTGATTTGGCTTATTTTGCATCACCTCATAAGGATATATTAGAGCAAAAAGATGTTTTTAACCTTTCTCTCAATGACATTTATCTCTGGGGAGAAGCATTGAGGAATGATGTTAACTCTTCTCCTAATATAAGCCTCATATATGAGAACACCTTGGTTAAGGATAATGATGTCCCTTATGATACTTCACCTTATATTTCTTTCAATGATTCCCCCTTTAGGGATGAAGCCTTAGTGAGTTATGATTACCTCTCTCCTAAAGTTTTCTTTATTCAAATAGAAATTTCTATTATTGATGATCTCTTTATTTGGGATGAACCATTGGACAAAAATGTTTATTCTTCTCTCTCATGTGAAATAAATTCTATCAAAAAATATGATATTATGGTAGAGGAGACTAGTATAACTGATATTCCTTCTAATATTCCTTCTATTGATGAAGAATTAATGAGTTATGTTCATCCCTCTTCTAAATTTTTCTTACATAAGGAAGATACCTTGAAGAAAGAAGATAATACCCTTGATGTTCTTCCTATCATAACTAAAACATTTGAGAATAAAGAGCCTACCCAAGTTAATGTTAATAATATCAGATTTCCACAATCCATTTTTAACCACATGTGCATTTCTGGATTCAATTGTGTGTGTTTTTTAGCATCAACATTTCGGATCACACTCTGTGATCCATCATCAGGATGAGAGGAGAGAGTGTAAGATTTGATCACTCTTACACTCTCTCCTCTCATCCTGATGATGGATCACAGAGTGTGATCTGAAATGTTGATGCTAAAAAAAACACACAATCGAATCCAAAAATGCACATGTGGTCAAGTTAATGTTGTCAATGTTTTGGATATTGAAAATCCTAAGGTTGTTATTCATCTTCGTCAAGTCACCCCTTTGCCTCAAAATAAATCAATCATTATGGTGAAAGGTGCTCAACAACATGACTATCATGTGGTTTCTCACACTTATAACACAAGAACCAATAGAAAACCTACAAGTTCATTTGTTCCTCTGTCTCTTCCTACTTCTCAACCAATGTTTCCTTTTTCACCTTGTCTCCCTCAAAATATTAGAAAGGAGTATGATTTTGTAGAAAAAAATTGTGCTACTCCTTCCAAGATATCTATTTGGGAGCTTCTTAAAACTTATCCTAGCTATCATGAAGTGTTACAACAAGCCTTGAGAAATATTATTGTCCCTCCTCCTAGGAAAGACAATATAACTTCCATATTAGAATGCATGAATGCAACCAATAAATGCAACCAACATGATTCTCTTATGGTTTTTGTCCTTATCAATGATAATCTTATTAAAATAAATTTAATTGATAATAGATTTTGTCGTAATGTTTGTATCATTAACTTGTTACACAAGATAAATACAGATATTTCTTTAATCAAACCTAATTTTATTCCTATCTGTGACTTTGAAAATGTTGCTAAACAAACCTTGGGTATTATCACTTTGTCTATTAAGGTAGGTCCTATTGTTTTACCCACACCTATCCATGTCATGACCGATACTCTTAAGTAAAATATTCTCTTAGGAAGACCATGGTTACATTCCATGCACATTGTTCCTTCAACACTTCATCACAAAGTGAAGTTCATCTATAACAATACCATTCATACCCTTGTTATTTATGATAAGATCCAAAATTTCTTATAATCTAAATATGATTCTCCTATTATTCTAGAACCATTTAAAGAAAACATATCTTCTTCTTATACTACAAGTTCCCTTTTAGATGATGATTAAGGGTCATTAGACTTTACACCATATTTTGCAAGTAAATACAAACTTTCTAATTTTAACACGGGATCTTTTAAAGGACCTAGTGTTTCATTTGTCCAACCTGATTCTCAAAATAATTCAACTCATAATCTCAAACATGGTTCAAGATGTGTGCAAAATGATAAATATATTCAAAATATTTGGTTTCAAACCTCCCCCTTTGTCAACTCCTTTACCATGTAAAATTTCTTCTATGTCTACCTTTAATCAAGAAATTATTTTTTGTAACCTTCTTAGTGTGAAATTGATTACTCGACCTAAATGGAAAAACAATCATAGTCAAAATCTTGTGAATCTCCCTTTTTGCATGTATCACCACTACCTTGACCACTCTACTAATGAGTGTCAAGATTTTCATTACAAAATTCAAAAACATGTTGATAATTATATCATTCACATAACATGTCTCAATGAGTTAATTTTCAATTCTAATTTCTTTAAATAACATCTAGGTTCCTATTATGTTTCTCCACACTATGTGACATTGTTATCCTATCATTTGGGGGCTCATTGTCATGCATGGTGAAATCATAATTTGAAAGTAACATAATATTTCATCTCTCTCCTTATTTTTTGTCTCCACACTTGGGGGGGGAATGGTAGTATATCAATCTCTCTCATCCTCTCTAAGGATTCACTTTTCCCTTGGTGTGACATTTATCTATTATGTGATATCCAATCTTATATAGAAATGTTGGTTTTCATTAAGGACTATCTTCTCTACAAGAGATATGCATCCTTGATCATAGCCTTTTCATTGTTTGCAATTGGGTACCCATGGTAGACAAATCCCTTACCTTGGGGGCTAGAAGCATTTCATCCTTCCTTAAGAATCCCTTTACTTAGCAATAGGGAAGGTGTAAATTCTTCCCTTATTTTTCCAAGTCTAGTTTTTAACATCCTTCAAAAGGATCCCTTTTACACTTCTTGCATTGTATCTCTTTACATTTGTCCCTTCCTTGACCTCATAGGAGTTGTGACCTCTTTGGCTTGGATTGGGTGTTGCTTGTGGGATACCTCTTTTTTGTTAAAGGTTCTTTATCCTTGTTTCTTTTTTCCTTAAGATGCCAAAATAGTCCTCTTTTTCCATCTTAAGGGGGGGCATTTATGACCTCCTTATTGTAACTATTTTGTTTACTTTAAGAATGTTAGGTAGAGTACACTATCATAATACAAATTTCTAGGGAAAGATCACTCTCCTTTATATATTTTTGGATTTCCTTAGATACAATACCTTCCTTGGTTATCCTTATGATTCTTTGAACTAACATAACACAACTTGATATCCCTATTGATCTCTACTTTGCATACATTTTTAGGATTGGTTAACTATCATAACACAATTTGCTAGATCATTTGAGCTATCCTTTTCATGGGTTGACTAACATAACACAACTTTCTAGACCATTCAACCTCTTATTTTCATAATTTTTTATGAGTTTAATAGCATGTGCTAAACCATCAACTCCCTTGTTACACTCCCTTTGATGGGTGGAACTAGCATAACATAATTTTCTATACCATTTCACCCTCTCTTCTCTTTTCTTTCTCTCTCATGGATCACCTAGCAGAACATAAATTCCTATCCCATGTCATCTAGGATTGTAGTTTCCTCAATGATTCCATAGAATAACTCAATTTTCTATTTGATTGGGTCATGGAGTCTTATCGTATCATTGATTGTGTTCTTGTTCTTTTCAGGTGACCACTTGTGCTATTTCAATAGCTTTCTGAGCACAATGCTAGTGGTTGAGACAATTTCTTTAGTGAGGTCTCTTAAAATAGTTGAATTATAATCTTAGTAAGATTTAGGCTTTTGTTTTCTCATGTGTCCTTGCATATGGATTTACAAGTCGAGATTCTTGGTTTGGGGACTTTTTTCCTTAAACTTAGTGATATATTATCTCTTTGTAGTTTTTTCATGATCTTTATATTTCTCTCTCTTTCTTATACTTTACCATGAGCATGAGGTGGACTCATACTCCCGCTAAAGTGGGGGAAAAATGTATCATCTTAGAAAGTAATCACCCCTAATAAGGTGTTCATTTTAGCCCCATTTTAGTATGTATGGGTTCCCACATTGATTTCATGCTCTCCTAACACTTGTTGGACCTTCAAATTAACATTATGAGTCCTATATTGATTTAATTTCTTAAAAACTAGAGGTTGGATCTTATTTCCTCCAATCAAATAATTAATTTCATCACCTAGGCCCTATATCCCTATTTTTGGCCTTTGTGACATGTGTCAACCTCAGAATGAGCTATACTAAAAAATCTGCATCTATCTTATTTTTTGGGCACCCAAACCAAATTGTGGACCATCATTCATGGGAAATGTCACCAATGACAACCTATCCCTACATTTTTGGGCCCAAATTTTACCCTGAGCCCGATGTCAGGGTTTTGGGAGGAGATCTAGTCTCGTGGTTGTCATGCTTAATTTGTAACCCCTAAAATGATGTGATATGTATATAAACCTCCTATCTCTCCTAATTGTGATATCAATTAATATCCCCAAGAACTCACCATAAATATTTCAAGCATTCATGAGAAATTAAGAAAATCAGAGTTCAAGATCTCTTCTACAATTAAGCATTCAATATTTCAAAGCATTCTTCTCTTTCTTCAAGCATTGTGGAAAAATAAAACATCCATCATTCAAGGCATTTATTTCATGATTTCCTTGTAGATCAAGAGATTGCATCAACATTTGTGATCACATCCAAATAAGCAATGTTCCATCAAGGTATAAGGTGATTTAAAATTTAGATCTCGTATCTATTTCATATTTTGTTATGAAATTTTATTACATTTTAAAGGTTGATTCCTAAATAGGGATTTGATTAAGGAAAACCCCTTTATCCAACCTTCTTCTCTATTTTCCTATGTATAGGAATAGGTTATGGAGCAATTGGATTAGATTTGGGCATATCAGGAGAAGTCAAACAATCTGTAAAAAATCAAATAAAAATACAAGGAACACATCATCATTTCCATCATGTCCCAACAACACGTTGCCATTACCATCACGTCCCTTCAATTTTGAGTTTAGCATTGGCATAGAATCAGGTTACAGCCTCTAGGTCTTAGATTTGTAGTTACAGGTCATTCCAGGACTTTGACAATCTAAAACATAGGTTTAAAAACTCACTTCTCCTATTCCATTTCCAAGTGCACCCAAATTCTTCTTCATCCCCTTTTACACCATTTTTCTCAATTGGATTAGATCATATCTTCTCTTATTTAGAATCTTGTATATCAACATTATTCCTCTCCTTCTCAATTCTAAGCAACAAAGGAATAAAAACCCTTCAAGCATAGATATTGCATTGGCATCTTCCAAGTGGTGTTAATCATATTTATCTTAAGGTGGTTTTGTATTTCAATGTTTCATATGAATTGGGTAAATCAATCTTTTTTTGTGATCCCCTTTTCATATTATACACTACCATTATTCTTACAAGCCATTAACATAGTAGTAACAATCAAAATATAAATTTTATTGGTACAAGAGTTTAAGGAGTTATAAAAAATGTACAAAGATTCCATATTGGCCATATAAGCCATTAAGTCTTTCTCAAACATAGAAACTATTCTATAAGTAAACTCGAAATCATTAAATGCTAAACTTGTAGTAGAAATGATGCCCCTACAATAAAACACATCCAAAGATAATAAGAGGCCAACTACCTCAAAGAGAAACTTAATAAGAAACATTATTCATTAGTAATTAGCTCCCAATTTCTTGAGAGGTATCATAGGTTCTTAGTCCATTCCTTAGTCTCAACATCCCAACCAATCTTCTCCACTTGTTGAACTTGTTCAATATCTTGGACTTTGATAAGTAGGAGATATTTTCCACAAGTCAAATTGTGATAAGCTATTAGGATTCAACTGTGCAGTTTTTGAGCCAAGAAATTATTGACCCATGGTTTCACAAAAACCCATCTCTCATGAGAATGGATGGAACACTTAGCACTCATTGCATCTACATGATTCTTACAAAGGTGAAGAACTGGGACTTCTCAAGAGGTGAAGCACTAGGCAGGGATTCTTTAGTGGCGATTATTCACCAATTGGCAAATATGTCCTGATCGGCAGATAGAATTTGGCGAATAAAATGCTCATATAGTGGTTGACCAGTTTGCCTGGATTTTATAAAATGCTCATATAGTGGTCGGATTGTTCACCACTATTTTTACATAATTTCAGTATGGTAGTTAGGTTCTTCACCCATAATTCTATTTACTATTTCACTCTTATTCGCCATGAATTAAATTGGGTGTCTTCATCGAGGATCAACATTCGCCAAAGGCCCATTGTCCCAAGTGAAATTTTTATTTGCACTAGGACCCAATTCACCATGCATCATACATAATCGTGTCCCAAATTCCCACCCTATTTGCCCAATCAATTATTTGAAATTATGTGAGGTTTGCCAGATATTAGTTGTTATCATAAGCAATCGTCGACCACTTTGCCAAAATGGATGATGGAGATTATGAGGCAAAATCTGATGGCTGATATGAAAATGGTTTACTTTTAGTTGTCTATTTAAGAGATATGAGTTTCATTATTGAAACATGTTGGAGAGAAGGAGACTTCAAGAGATTTAGTTAATTCTGAGCTCACAATTGCAATCGGTAGTGAACGACTATAGTATCTTATTCAAGTAAAATTTTATTGCAGCCATAATTTGTTGGAGATGTCATAGTCAAAGTTAAATAGGAAGAGGACTATTGAAGGTGGAGATGTCCAAGAGAGGCCAACGAAATGTAGAAATATATCTTCATACTTTGGTGTGGGAAGACGCAATAGTGTTGGTCAAAGTGAGGAAGGTACATCATCAAAGGAACCTATACAATTTGAAGGTTCTCAACCTACACAAGAGTCTAATGAACAAATTGGGGAGCCTAATAAATTTGGTGACGAAGTTGCGAAACCTGATATCTCTAATGAAGATGACCTTGAAGAAGAATTTCAAGTAAATAACCAGTACCAGGATGAATCAATCGACTTTGGTGATGATGATGGTTCAATTAACAGTAACACTAAAGGGAGAGTAAAATCAAAAGAAAAAACTGATCATCAATGGGAGATGTTGAGGAGATTTAAATTTGATTGGGTGGCAAAGTATCCATTCATTGAACCTATGGACAATCCAATTGTAGGTGAGCTACCAGTAGAATGCAGATGTATGATTTGTAGTTGGAAGTATAAAAAGGAAAAGCGGTTGCAGCTTAAACTAGACACCATAGAGAAAAATGTTGGTAAGGTTTATGAAACCTCAACTGTTGATGGAAAGGAATTAAAAGTGGTAAGATATAAAACAAAGGAGCAATGTCAACATAAAAGGAATGTTGAGGAATATTATTTGTTTCAAAAATTTAAGACAAAGCCTGGTGAAGTTCAAGGTTCTATTAATGTTATTTTTGCAAAAGCAAGTGAAGTAGAAGAACACAGAAAAGTTGTTCAATTAAGTAATGTTTTCCATATTTTGAGAAGAGGGCATCCAATGACAGACTATCCTAAAATGAGTGGTTTTTTACACTTTCTAAAAGTTCCTAACTATCATGTCACTCATTGGTCAGTAAACAATGGATGGGAATTGGCAAGTTGTATTGCCCAGGTTGAAATAGAGGATGTACAAAGAAAAATAAAAGAGTCAACCTTTTTTGCACTATCCTTAGATGAAGTTACGGCAATGGATAATATGTCGTGGGTATGCATGCATGTTTATACTATACAAAATAATGTCTGCCAACCACATCTACTAACTATTGCAAAATTGAGGGACAATGCGACATCAGAAACTTTATTTCAATTAGTAAAGAGCCATTTAATTGAATATGGAGGTATGGATGAATTGACAATAGTGAAGAAGTTGATCTGTGTTGGAGTTGATGGAGCTTCAGTAATGCAAGGTCAAAGGAATGGTCTTTGCACAAAGATGTAGGCTTCTTGTTCACCATATGTTGTTAGCATTCACTGTATGGCCCACAGGATGAATCTTGCTTTTAGAGTTGTGAAGAAGTTCCCTTTAGTAAACAAGGTTAAAGATTTAGTAAGAGAGTTGTACTCATATTTTTGTCAAAGTCCCAAATGTTTTAGGGAATTTTAGCACTTTGCTGATGGAATTACCAATGCAAACAAGCTTCTTAAAGATGTTGATACTAGATGGATCTCTTTGGATGGACCAGCGCATCGAGTTTTTTTTAAATATTAATCTTTGATTGGACTGATGTACGGAAATTGAGACAAATCAAAAAATTAGAGATGTGGAGACTTGCTTCGGAGGTTAAGCAATATAGAGACACTTTTGACTTTAGCATCTCTTATTCCCATGCTAGAAGAAATGACATTCATTATGAAAAAATCCCAGCAAAGAGCCATGTATATTGCAGAATATGCTTACTTGCGTAAAATGTCATGCCAAGCCCTAGATAGTCTCTATCAAAATAACCTAAATTTATCTGATGAAAGATTTAATCACTAGTAGAAACTAACAAATTTGGACAATCCTAATAATTATTTAAAGATAATTGAAAATGGGGATTTATGTGTTTGTGTAAGGAGATTTCAGATACCAATGTACTATAGTGCCCCAAAGAAGTGAGCTACAAGAGTTACAAGGGAAGAGTTTACCAAGATCGTCAAGTCTATAGCAGGTAATGCAAGGGACATAGCCTATAAAGTTTCCTCTGAAATAAGATCCTGATTCCCATATGAACAACTGCTTGAGGCCATGGCAATTATGTTTCCTCAATATTGGACCTTAAACTCTAAGGAAGATTATCGTAATAGGCTGATGACTTTGATAAAGGAATTTTGCAAATCTGTAGAATTCAATGGAGTGACTATCAATGGAATTTTACATGAGGGTCTTCTTAGACAACAATCAGGCACTTTTGCAAAGACTATGAAGCATCAATATCAATTAATGCATAACCCACATGAAGAGGGATCAGTAACAAGGCTTTGGACAAAACTAAAATAGAGCACAATGTTGCATGAAGAAATTTCAGAGTTCTTCAAGCTTGTTGATCTATGTCAAACCATGATATTAGTTTCAACAGAGGATGAGAGAGTTTTTAGTGCTTTGGGCTTCCTAAAGTCAAAGCTAAGAAACAAACTAGACAAAAATTTGGAAACATGCTTGAGGGTCTACACATCTAGGTATGATGTCAATACTTTTCCTTATCAAAAAGTAATGGAAATCTGGAAGAAAAGATGCAAAAGAAGAGGGTTGGGCAACACCATTAACCAATCTTTTATAGTGACTCTGAGTGGGACAAGTATAGGTTTCGATGGGAGTCATAGAAGTGGAGGTTAGACTCAGAGTGAAGAAGACACAAATGAAAATGAAGAGAACAATGAAGAAACTGGAATACTAGAATTGGATGATGATGATGATGCAGAGATGAATTGGCAAATTTAGGAAATTTCTGCTAAATTAGTAGTAGCAATCAATAGGTATTTTTGAACTTATTAACTACTATATCCTATCATTCAATGTTCATTTTAGAAAAGCAAGAATGTATTATTACTATAGAGTGTAGTTTGTAACTTTGTATCGTATCATCAATGATCATTCATATTTGAATTTGAAATTCTTGAATGAAATTTTGTATTCCAATAGCATATAACAGAGTAAATCAACTAAGAATAACTAAATAAAATAGAGTAACTCAACATACATTGAATTGGAAAACATGAAAATTAGATAGAGCACAATTTGTTTTGTATTCATTTGTAATATATTACAATTTACAGTAGTTCAATTTTGTTTTGTATTCATTTTCAATATATTACAATTTATAGTAGTTCAAAATTCAGAGCAATCTTTGTAGGCCAGTCCAAACATCCTCTGATGGCAGAACAATTTGGTTCATAGTATAGTCACACTCTTGCAACTTCATTAGCAATTCATATTTGGAAGTATGACTTGACAGCACTGTTGCTTCTAAAACTCCATTCAAAGTTCTCACTGGTTTGATGAAATCCATGAATGTATCAGGAGATATGTCTATAGGAAGAAAGCGTAAATCAATATTTATTTTATCATGCAGCCTTATTTTGTAATTTTCTCTTCCAATGAAGTTATTTGTGTCAAATCCCTTAGGCAAACCAAGACTTTCCATATTCACTTTCATTTGTTCCATCTTTGTGATCTTCTGCTAAGCTTTGTCATCCAATTCCTGTGCTTCCCGTAGCTTCTCACATTTTCAAATGATACTTGATACCTTTACTGAGGCATCAAGGCAGTTGCTAATTCCCTTGTTTGATAGATAACTATCACTCTTACTATAGAGTTGTTGCATAATATCTTTCGCTTTCTTTTCTTTCTTGACAACATCCATGTTCTGTTCAATGTTCTTATGGAGCTTCAAATAACATACACTCATAATTTGAATCATTTCAAACCACTCATACAAGCTATTACACATCACCAATATTTGGCCCCAAATGTGTTCTTTTGCAATCTTCACTAAATTATTATTAGTATTTGTTAAATTTTGAATTGTATTATTGGCCTTCTTTAGTTCTTCTACCATTTCTTCACAATTCTTTTTCTCTTCCACTGCTTTGTGTTCCCAATGATTGGCTTTATCTACCTAAGAGTCCAATTTCTTTTGAAATTCTTGGTTGGAGGCAGCATTACTTGCCACGGTTTTAAATAACTTTTCTGAACTGACTCTTTCTTCCTCTAGCTTTTACTAATTTCTTCCAATTTTCCCCTCAGTTTCTTCAGCTCTACTTGCTTTTGTTCCTTCACTACTGCCTCCACATGTTCCTGCTCTGTATCTGCTAATGTAGAGGTTGATTTTTTAATCTTTTTCTATAATTCTTTCAAACTGTTCTCTAAAGCTTTCCTCTTTGCATTTTCATTGCCAATGTCTGCCTGTAACTTTTCTATATTTTTCTCGAGCTTGCTTTTCTCTCTTTCCAGCTTTAGCAGTGCACTATAGACCACTTGGTTTGTAGACTTTGACACATTGGTTTTGTCCACACTTTTAACTTTGGAAAAATACATTTGGAGAGTGGTAACTTGAAACTCAGATGGATCTATCTGACTCTCTGGTGGGTTTCCATCTTTATTTGGTGGAATAACAACCATGAACTCCATCATGTCTCTTTTTGGGTCATATGTTGGTAAAACCCTATTGGATGTAGGTTGTTCCTATATAGCTGCATTAAGGGCACCAGTCTGCAATGTCTTTTGTATTTCCTTATTCTTGTTTCTTGTTTCTGCTAATTTATTATAGAAATCATTGAAACAAAAATCTGGTGTTGCAGAAGGATTTGAATGTTTGAAAGGTGAACCAGAGGTAGAGCTTGCAATGCCTATTGATCTAACTAATGCTCTTTGAGGATTTAAACTTCTAGAGGGTTTTTTTGAACCTAAAACTATAAACAGTTGTTTACGACTGTATGACATTGTTGTCAGTGTTCTTCTAGAAGGAAAAAGCTTTTGCTTCTTGACACTATCTTCTACTATGGGATTTTGTGTAGATTCTACTGGCCTCTTTAGAGAGGAAACTTGTTGTATAAGTTTCCCAGTCCCACTAGCACCAGTGCCACTACCAGACCCAGTAGCAGTACTAGTAGATTCAAACCCAAGGCCTGCACCATGATCATAAGCAGTTTTTTCTATCTGAATTGTATTCTAGATGCCTTCTCCTATGGGACCCAAAAACCCATTTTTTCCACAATGTCTGCCCCTTTGCTATATAATTTTTTCCGATCCAAGCTGGTTCCACTCTGGCTTGGAGTAAATGCACTTGGTGGATTATCATCCTTAGTGTCTGGATTATCATCCTCATGGTCGTATGCCATGTTAGGATGCTCCAAATTCCATAATTTGCTAAACTTTGTATCCTCATCTATTTCATCCAGATCTTCACTAGTCTTCGGTTCACCAAGATCCTTTCTCATACTCCAGAAATCATCCATTTTCATTCTAGTCCATTTTATGTCCTTACAAGCTTCTGCTATTCTCTTTGGTATTTTTATGTTTGATGGATTAGCAGCTTTTTCATAGAAATTGTATGATATCCTAGGCTGTAGAATGCCCTGGTTTATTGTTGTCATAATTTGTGATGACAACTATTGAACTGAAATTTTTTCCTCACCGAAAAGTTTCTCCATCTCTTTTCTAATGTCATCCCAGCTATCCTTGTTTTTCAACCTCTCTAGCAATGGTTTACTTTCATGTTGAAATAAGTTTGCAGAGTTCTTATTAGCAACAAGCATTGTTTGAATGACGTTGAGTGGATCATACTTCCAATACCACTCTAAATCAAATTTAAAAATATCTATAAAAAAATTTGCTACTTCGAATGCCTTTCTCTCAAACGTTAACCCTCCAATTGAGAAAGGTAAGGAAGGGAATATGCTCTTCTTTGATTGGCCAGCAAAGAGTCTATATGTGCTCTCTAGTTGTACTACATATTCTACTACAAACACCCTATCTGTCACATGCATTGGAAGTTTGTGGGGTTGCAGTTTTGATCCGTAAAACCTTAGCATAGTGTAATCTTCCATTAGTACCAGTCAACCAATTGAATTATGCTTCCAAGTTGGATGAAATCCCTACATGAAGTAGACAATCTAGGCATTGGAGTGCTTGTTATTTTTTTGTACAATGGTGCCAAAAAGAAGTCTACAAAATTACTGTAATTCCTTTTGTTATCATACATTCTTATCTGAGGTGTCTAGTTATATATTGGAGTACTTTTCCCCCTGTGAATTTCAAGCTTGTTTCCATTGCTCATTAATATTTTTGCATGCTTGGCTAGTAAGAGATAGCACAAGTAGGTTGTGAACCTAAATGTCTTAGAATTACCTCTTTTAATCAATGTTAATTGTTCTTGCATCGATTGAACCACGTGTCCAACAAAATTATATCTTACTAGTCCATTGACACAATGGATATCCCAAATGAATTGAAGAATGATGGCACCCACTTCCCTATTGTTTTCCAGTCCCAGGAAAAATTCTAGCGAGGATATAGAATCCTGAACCCATGGCACAAAAATGTTAAAATCATAAGGAGGCTTATGGCTCTCACCCAATGAAGCCTTTGCCTCTGGAACTATTAGACCCCTTATAAATGAATCTTTTGCATTTGGAGAGACTGCCTCATATTGCTCTGCCAGTTTTCCCAGTCAATACAGACATTACAGTTTTGTTGGTCAAACCCTAGGTCTAGCAAATTGTGAAATTCTTCCTGGGTTATTGATAAAATTTCTTCTTGATTTTTTTATTCACAATTGTTGTTCTTTCTTCATCATAATTTTTTGCACAAATGAAGACAATTTATGGGCAAGGGAAAACTTCAAGTAACAACATGTGACCCAAACCAACATGCCACGAAGAAACTTTATTTATTTCTGCACCTACCGCTGGGTTAAATTTTATAAAATCAAACCTCTTTGGCCCAGTTGCCTTACTGCACAATGAATGTTTAATTTCTATAACTCTCTTTTCACGTCGATAATAGGATCATAAACATCATGATACTCATCAGTGAAACCAAGGATTTGTACTAGTTTTCTACAGTCTATTAAAGGCTTCCCATCTGCTTGATTTTTGCTTTCCCCATTGTTCTTCAAAAGAATTAAAAAACACATATTCACAGATATTTACTAACAAAATCACAGATAATAACTAACTAATAAATAAAACCCCAATTTAAGAAAACCCCAATTGTACATGCAAGAATTAAAATTTCAAAATCAAGTTAAACATACCTGAAATTAAACTTTGAAATCAGGATAGATATAAGTTAGAATGGCTAAGGCTCTCACAAATTACAGTCTTGAAATCTTCGGCGATGGTTCAATAGTTCTTTTGAGCTCTGCTGCTACGAGTCGATAGGTTTTTAAAAAGAAAAGGTTAAAAACCTTTCGTTAAATGTAATGGTATATAATTATACTATAATGGTAAAGTAATATGTCTAAAACATTATACTACGTGTAACGTAATCTTTCTAAAACATACTACACGTAACCGTTAATCTTTTCGATGAATTACACGTCAACGACATACTACGTGTCACGTTTCTGGAGTGAGTTTTCAGAAAAGATTTTTGAAACCCATAGTTCTTCTGAAATACAACTTCAACCATTCATCTCTTGTAATCCAACGATTGTCATGATTTTAAAATATTAATAATTTAACACACACTAATGAATATTAATTATTAACTATATTCACTTAGAATAGCTTATCCATGAAATTTGAACCAGAAATGATAAAGTTTTAAAACATTTAATTATTGCATGAAACAAAAGTGCAACACAAATTTTTTATATTATATAAGGAAAAATTTCATTACAATTCAAATATGCCCATAGACCATATATATTAACGATTCTTATAATCAAAACAAAAAAGAAAAGTAGTAGCACTTCAAAAAATTTAAAACATTTATATTTTTTAACATATGTGATTACAATTTATATCATTTCAAAAACCCTGGTAAGCTACTACCACCATAAGGAGACACAGTAGAAGGACTAGAGAGTAGAGACTACGTAGAATCATGGACTATCCAGCTAAGGCTCCCTTCCTTCAGACTTCTATGTGGAAGTTTTTAGAGGGGATAATGTTGACGAATTCTTCTAGCCATAGATAGTCCCCAGGTTCATCCAGTAGGTGCCACTTCTGAAGGAAATCCCTCCCAATCTATGCCCACTTCCAATGATGCATGATCTGCTTAGCATCAAGGTTCAATAGGAATGGTTTCCTAGGAACAACTACTCTTGGTTATAGAATCTTAGGCAAATCATTTTCCTAGGGAATTCCAACCCCAATTTCTGAAAATACGACAACATGCACATCATCGCCAAGGTATTCTTCTTTGAAAAATTTCCTCAAAAGCATGATCATATCCACCTTTCCCCCCCCTAGGTCCAACATAGATGCCAAGAACTAAGACCAAATGTCAGTGGCGACTCTATACCTATTTTCACTCTCCATAAATTCACGTCTGAGCACCATCCTTATAGCCTCCTTGGTGAAGGCTCCCAACTCCGTAGTAACAGACACCAGGATTGGGTCTGTGACCAAGCCCAGAAAGACCTTCTGGTCCTCCAAGGTAGTGCATCTCAAATGAATTGGAGTGTCCATTTGCATGACGCAAACTATTCTCACAAATATGCTTTCACAGAGAACCTAGCAGTAGCACTCGCAGACTATTCTCACAAATATGCTTTCACAATCGTAAATTAATGAGCATAGATCAATCTATTTATAAGTCCTGATTGAAAATCATTCCCCTAAAGATCTAATTAAATCGTAAGATGAATGGTAACTATCCAAAAATCACTAAATCTTTCATATTTAATGCAACACTGGGTGGAATTGGAAAAAACACTTATGATAAGACATTTTCTATCTTGGGAATAACAAAGGCTGAAAGGACCGCACCATGCAAGTGACCATAACAATTCTTTATTTTTAAAAAACCTTAAAACATGTGCCCACTCCGCTTAAACAATAAGAAAAGTATGTTACTATGAAATGGCGGCAGGAAATGAAGCTTTACCATTGATTTAAGATCATCGAACGGTCAGAAAACAATGTCCTTATATGATATTACATTTTCATTCAAGCCTTAACTTTAAGGCATTAATCTATCGAGGTATATGATGTCACTGTCACACATATCTGTCAGTGAAAATTGAAAGGCGCCATCAAAGAAACCATTAATTCACAATGCACATTACTTTAATTGATGTCATGACTCATCTACTCATCGCCATTAATTAATATTTCTATCTAATATTACTAAATTTGCCAAAAAAATTCTAATATTACAGTGTCACACGTCCATTCGATTACAATATATCAACTGCCAAAGTCAAATTTTGCGCCTATTTTTGGTCTTCATAATATTTATGGAAAAGTCTCAGCAGAATCATGACATGTGGTATGACACGTATTGTTGGTCTTCATTATATATATGGAAAACTCTCGGTAGAATCATGATGCGTATTGTTGGTCTTCATAATATATATGGAAAAATCTCGGCGGAATCATGACACGTGGTATGACATGTGTCATACCACGTGTCATGATTCTGCCGAGAGTTTTTCGTATATATTATGTGTCATACCATGTGTCATGATTCCACCAAGATTTTTTCGTATATATTATGAAGACCAACAATAGGCCCAAAATTCACCTTTGGTCATTGATATGTTGTAAATCCAACAGACGTGTGTCGTGATGGGAGTGGGACCCGATGCAACTTCAACATCAAATCACAACCATTGGATTAACAGAGATGAATGGTGGAAGGTGCATTTTGGAGGGAATGTGGTGTGATAACTCCTTTAGTGAAAACTCTCTCCAAAATCACCACACGCCATTCTTCAAATTTCTAATTATTCAATTGCCATACCAACTATAAATTTTTGAAAACCATTTGCCATGACAAATAAATTAATTCAAATATTTGGAAAATAGTTTCACCATATTTTTATAAAAATGGTATCCATTATTAAAATATTCTCCAACCAATATCCATATTTTGAAACATAATTCACCATCAATATTAATAATTTTATTAAAAAAAAATTATAGTCACCATTTTTTTATAAAAATTGTACACACTATTAAAAAATTCACCACCAAATATCCATATTTTGACACATAATTCACCATCACTATTAAAAATTCCCCCCCCCCAAAACACATGTGATTCACCACAATTTTATACTTTTCAGGAGGGGGGATTCCTTAAAGTTATCCCTGGCACTAGGACTTTCTCACTGACGTTGTTGGTATATTTTTCTCTTTGGATGTGTTTTGTTGTAGGGGCATCATTGCTACTACAAGTTCCACATTAAAATGGGATGGGTGACCTCTTGGGAAGTCCTAGTGCTTCACCTCTATGAGAATCACCTAGATGTAATGAGTGCTAAGTGTTCCATCCATTCTCATGAGAGATGGGTTCTTGTGAACTACTACTCCTAAAACACGAGTTAAAGAGTTTGACTAAAAAACTACACAATTGAATCTTGATAGCAATATCACAATCTTGGAATTTTTGGCATTCTTTCTCATTTTAATTTGTCTTGAAACCAATCCCGTGATAGCCTTCCTCATAATGCGCTATAGAACAATGCATAAAGAATTGATTGCATTCCCAAATTGCACTTTAGTGTTTGCTAAGGAAACAACATTTTTCTTCATCTCCTTCACTATACCTTGCATGTCATTAATTTGGGATTCAATTTGAAGAATCTTTCTCTCACTCCAAATAGGGATAGGTTCATAGGGGTTCATCCCCTATATATCTTCATTATTATGGGTAGCCAAGGAATAAACTTTATACATAAGATCATCATAGTTGTTGAGGTCCATAGTGAGATCAATAGGCTCTCCCTTTTCCTCTTCACCTGAATCTTCTTCATTAGCATCATAATATTCATCCTCTAGGTTATTAGTAGACTCATCTCCTTTAGCCTCATATTTAACATCAATCTCAGGCTCATTTTCTTCCACAATCCTTCTTCCTTTCAATTCCTTATTGAAAAGGAAGACAAAGCACCTCTCACTAGAGCTCGTGTCAAGATAGGGTTCATCATGTTTCTTCTCTTCTTCCATACCCTCCTCTTGGTCTTCAATTTGCACCATTTGGATTTTTCTTTTAGACGCTTTCCCTGTCTTCCTAACTTTAGAAGGACTAGGATTGCAACCAGTCACTTTACGCTTCTTAGGGGTGGCTTCCAAAAGCTTAGCTTCCAAAGTCTTTTTAACATGGTTACTTTTAGCTGCTTTAGCTTTTTTCTTAGGAGTAGAGTTAGAATTTTCAGGGAGGGGGTTACTCTCTATTATTTCAATTCAAATAGAGTTGCAAGGATTTTCTTAATTAAAAATTAAATATAATATAATAAAATAAATTATTTTAAATCTTTTTTAAAAAAAAGAAATATAATGTATAAGAGTTTACTATAATAATTTTAAAATATTTTAAAACTATATAAAA
Organism: Chamaecyparis obtusa; assembly: GCA_027943335.1. Taxonomy (NCBI): domain Eukaryota; kingdom Viridiplantae; phylum Streptophyta; class Pinopsida; order Cupressales; family Cupressaceae; genus Chamaecyparis; species Chamaecyparis obtusa. The sequence goes on along the minus strand of BSBK01002522.1, from coordinate 854,573 downwards.
ATGTGACATGATACAATATTAAAAAAAGAAGTATTTTTTAGTATTATAAATTATAAATTTCTAAAATATTTAAACATTTTTTTTATTTTTTAAATATTAAATGTATTACATATTATAATTTGTTTTTTAAAATATGTAAATAATGTATACTTTTAAAATTTATTAATTATTATTTTTGTTTTTTTAAGAAAAAGTGGCGAACCACTATATATTTATATATTAAAAATAACCTAGTTTGAAAGCTACTAAGGGAAAGAATCCAAGAAGAAAACTCTCATTCCTCGCTAAGATACAAAACATAAGTGGTAAGAAAGAAAACCTATCTACGCTGAAGAAGAAAATTCTAACTAAGACCAAATTTGATATGCAATCAAAGCAAAAATATGCTTCTAATTGATTATAATAAGATATGCACTATGAATACCATATCTAGTTCGGCAAAAATGAATCTTTAATAATAGTAATTAGCTTGGATATCTGAACAAAATTTCTCTAAAATGTTTCAAACACAAAATCTATCCCCTTTTCGAATATGCAACAACTCAATATGAATATTGCTAATTTTCAATAAGCCATGGTGAATGCTGAGATTCAAAACTGAAACCCTTGAAACTGTCAGAATTTGCAATTTTACCTTTGCATCTCTATAAATTATTCCTCCATATCTAAAGGATCTCCTTCAGCCCTTTGCATATGAGTGGATTGAGTGATATGATCTTTAGGTTGAACAAGATCGACAAATACTTGAGGGATTACCTCATTAAGGTCTCGAAGAAGATGTTGTATTTGGACAGGATTCATATTTTCTTCATCACTAGCCACCACATTCCTTTGTTCCAAAATGTCAAGTAATGCATGCACCATCTGTTGAAAATGTTAAACTAGGTCATTTCCCAGCGCACGTCTATAATTTTGAAGAGAATTTTGAACATGCCTAAAATTGTATTGCTCTAATGACCTCTTGATGCTATCATATACCAACATGTACTCATGAATATTAAGTAAAGGTTCATGTGGAAATAGTCCCCCCACAAATAAAGAGCCATTCCACAAATCATATTTGTGGATTGCATGGCACAATGTGTTCCCACCCAGAAACTCTTTTTAAACTATTCATTGAGCAATCATTTCTAATAAAGTCATGGATTGAACTAAGTCCAAAGTATTTGAAAGAAAGATGGACAATATTTGTGAAGGAAAAATCATTCTTTTAGCCCGTGGGACATAATTTCATCTCCAACTAACTTTCTTACCGTCCGAAGAATGTTGACACACTGGATGATAAAGACTTGACCTAGTTCCTCATCATTAATGTGCCATGTGAAAGGATGCTCCCAGTCCCCAATTTAAAGCTGGATTATGTAGTTTCACGGAAGATATTCTAAATGGTAGTCTCTACAACTATTACATTGTGGACACAAAGTAACCATTTCCTCCAGATGTTGGTTATTCTAGGATATTGTTAATGCTTCCACCACTGAAAATTATTGACAACTATGAATTATTTGCAAATAAGTGACGATTAGAAATAAGTGAGAAGAACATAGCACTTTAAACAATGATGAAGGACAAGATGAAAGAATAATAATGTAATATTGTGCGAGATTAATCACTACATCTTGTCTAAGCATGCTAAATTAATTCTCTCTCATCTCAAAGTAATTGATGTAATTGTTTATCACATGGGGACTCATGAGAAAAGATTCTAAGATCCAAGTAATTAGCATCGCATCTGGGATATGAAAATATGTTTGAAATGTACTTTCAACCTGTTGTAACATAAATGATGATGGAAATATTAAGCTTGCAGATTGTACTAGAAGTAGGGGACAATAAATATTTATCATTATTTTGTGTACAAATAATCATGAGTGTGACTCTTGTTCAACAGATGCCATTTCTTGAGAAAAAATTTATTGTAACTAAGGGAAATTATTTAAATCACCATTATTTAGTGTTGATTCAAGAGTTGTACCATCACAACCTAGGTTGGCTAAAAAGTCAACTACCTTATTCCCTTCCCTATAAACATGAGAGATAAATAAGCTTTTGAATTTGTCCAACAAGACCCATATTTGCTCTAAAATATACTTGATTTTCCAATTGTGGGTTGTTCTTGGTTTACACACATTGATGATTAAAGATGATTCTCCTTCTATGTGAATGTTCCAAAAGCCCATTTTTTGCTAATGAAAGTCCATTTAAAAGAGCATGTGCCTCTACGATTTTATTTGTGTTAGAATAAAATTGTCCTAATCGACTGAGAGGGGGGGTGAATTAATTGATGCCAAACATTTTAAACTTAATTCCAATTATAATCTTATAATCAATTGAATGTAAAACAATCATAACACAATAACACCAATATTTGTTTTCGAGGAAAACCCTGTTAAGGGAAAAACCCCGGTGGGAATGATGCCCACAAATCAATACTATGAGTATAGTAACACAGTAAAGAGTTCTACCCCTATTAGTAGAATTGATTATTACAATAGTACAGTCCCTGTTAAAGGACAAAACATTTTAGGATTCAAAACCCTATTAAAGGTATTACAACTAGTCATCGACTAAAATACAAGACAAGGTTACATCCACCTTCAGGACTCACTATCCTAGATTTGAAGAAATATAATCATGAATACCTAAACTGTCTTGCAGTACATCCACTACCAAGATAGTTGCAACCTTGTTCCTTAATACACAATCCTCTACCCTACATCAATAGTCCTTCCAGCCCAAAGGCTTGCATAATAATCCACATACTTTGCATACCATTGCAAGTACAAAGAAGGACCTCCTTATATACAAGTTACAAACATAATTCTTGATTCGGCCATTACAGGACCTCTCTTATAAACATAATATTACATAGACCCATGTGAGGATACACACAAAATCCTTAACAATAATACAAAAATTAAAAATCATGAAATAGTTAGCCACAACATTAATCCATGCTTAATTATTCAAGAACACACTACCACTGTTGGGTTGACTTCCAAATAAATCTCTGATGGAGTACATGCCACAGATGATGTCACCAATCACACTAGTACTTTGTGATCACATTATAGACTCTCCCATGTGTCCTTTGATATTCCCCAAGCTCACAAGGTTTAATTTATTTTCGTACTGAATGTATATTGCAAATATTGAGACCAACTCTATGAGTTTCTCAATCACTAGCCCTGTAACCAATCTTTGCCAATTCATCCATAACTTGAGAAAATGAGCATATAAACATATGTGAGTGTAACCATGAATAGTAAAAATGTTGTTATACAAAAATCTTAGTTTGTAGGAGCTATGTCATCGTACACTATCTGTATAATTCTATGTAACTTGTCTATCCAGTTTGTCTGCAACTTTTGGATTCCCTTATTGAAAGATATGTTAACATCAATGATAAAAGAATGAATGCTAACATCAATAATTTCAAAAATATCCACCTTTTGCATTGATGGAAACAGAAGTGAAAAACCATCAACCCAAAATTATTCTTTCTCAATGTCCTCTTCAAGGGTCCCCCTAAACCAATAAGGGTTTTTCACCAATATCTCTCCCCCTTTGACATCAATGGAAAAAGGGTGTCATTACAAGCATCCTTGTCTATCTACTTTATTAATTGTAACTTTTTCAAATCTTCAAGACCTTCAACTATTAGGTGCAAGATCACCTTGATCTAATCATATATGCTCAAACCATTACTCTCTGTGAAGAGTGGACATTTGATGAACTACAACTGATTGAATATATTGAAGGAAAGTTTGACAATGGATTGGATATTTGAAAGACACTGATTGATGATCATTGAGCTACTAATGTGTATGTAAGACATTAAATTAGTTAATGTATTGTCATTTATGTCAACTAGTTTTGACTGTACTTATCATGATGGTTACAAACATCTTAAGAAGGAAACAATGATGAAGGAATGAGGAATCTACATAAAAATGAGATGGATGAGAAAGATATGGATATGGCATTCATTGGGTAACTTATTGATGAGTCTATGATAGTATGTTAGTTATTTGATTGTATTACATGAATCTATTATGGATTGAAGATCAGGAATGTACAAGGTCATGTGGTCGGTAAATGAAGAATTCAGTATACACCGAGTAGTGTAGTGTATACCGAGTAAAGTTTTAACCGAGCTAGTTATCACCGATGCATTATGGTATTGACCGAGTGAAAGAAATAAATGGAACTTGTGAATACTGACTAAAATGATGAACTGAAAAAATTATTTATGATTCTGAGGTAAATGATAATGTTTGTTATGATGATCAGACAGCTAACAAAATTCAAAGATGATTGGATGAAGGAGAACAAAATGTGTTATTGACACAACTTCTGAGGAAGGTTAAAGTGGTAAAACCAATGGTGAAGATTAATTGGAAAAATATATGTATGAAAATAAAATGGTGTATGCTATCTATATAAAGAGACATGATATTCATTATTGAGTCGGTTGCAGGAGAATTCACAAGAAGGAATTGATTTCATGCAAGGATGATCAAACTGGTTGAAGACAGAACAAGCAATTCTGTAGACAAACCTGAGCATCAGAGAAATCAATTATCGAGCAAAATAGAGTTGGAGAAAACTGAAATATTGAATTGATTATTGATCAAAGGTATTTTTGAGCTTAGCATAGATCTGAAAATCTAAAAATTAAGTTGTATTTGAATAAGATCATTAGTGTATCAGTTTAACCATTTCTATAGATAAATCTCTTAACCGAGTGGGACTTAACAGTCTTTATATTTCAATATGACATTCAATGAATGTTGATTATTTTCCTGTTGACCCCATAGTGAATGTTTGGTCAAGGGAGAACTGTTAGTGATAAATCCTCTAACCAGGTCACACCTCACAGTGTGTTTTTGTAACCTTTAACAGGGTTGGCTCCTAACTGATCTCACTTCAGAAGAGTGAATTATTTTGGGTTACCGGTCCCAGGTGGTTTTTCCCCTAATAGGGTTTCCACATTAAAATCTGTGTTATATGTGTTTGGATGTATTGAGTTTTTATTTTTATTTACACATTACTATAACTGGATTGATCAATAAACATAGTATTTAATTTACTGGTAATCATTATATGAAGAGAAAGACACAGTTGATATCTTACCAAGTTGATTAAATTGTTTGAAAGTTTTGTTATATACATCTGGGAGTATTTGGGATTGTAAGATAACTGGACTTAATTGATTCACCTCCCCTCTCAGTTATCTAATAATTGGTATCAGAGCATAGAGTGCTTGAAAGGAAAGTTTGAAGGACTTAAGCTAAAGATCACAAGATGTATAAGAGAGAGGTACCTAAGTTGAACAAAGACAACTTATCGACATGGAAAAGCAAAATGACACTATAGCTATCAAGGATTGGAGAGTCTGCTACATACTACCTAGAAAATGAGTTCATCTTACCCTTTGGACCTTTGACTATTTGTAATGCTCCGCCAGGGAACCTAGGAGAACTTAACCTAAACATGCAACTAAGTTTGTAGAGCAATTTTTTTTAAAAATTTTAACAAGCAACAACATCAAGGTTTACAATGCGGAAGCAAGAAAAAGAAATAAACAACTAACATAGGTTACAACTCTCAAGGGTTCCTTGACGTAGATTACGGAAGATTTAATTAATTAATTAATTTAGATAAGATATAGTTATGAATCCCAAGAATACATTTGAATGATAAATACAACATTAAATACATGATAACATAAATATAATTGGCACCATAAGGTAACCATAATAATTTGCATTTACTGCACATGCCGCAGGGTATGTAATACATTAACTGTAAAGAAGTACAATAAGATATCTCTGAATATCTGATACAATGATACAAGATCACAAAAAGGAAGAATAATAACACATCTCCATCAATGAAGATCAAGAAGAAACATCTACCACATGGATCATCCAGCCTCGGTGCACAAACGTCAAAATCTCAAATGGTAAAAGAATCACTACCACCTGACCTCGTGAACCTAAACGGTCCACTCCCACCATGCTGAGGAGATAACATCATATCCCACTTGGATAACAAACAACAACAACAACCAAGGAAGAGGTCCTGAAATATTCTAACTCAATGTGTACAAAAAGGATCACAAGGTATAACATACTCAACCAAAGGCATCCAACACACATAGGAAACCTAAGATGCATAAAGGAAGTGTCATCACACGAGCCAACTCTAAGGTTATCCTGGTAGTCCCTTCAGACCTCGATGCCTAGTGACTCTATGCGGTTTTAGTAACCTCCAGTGCAAACAAGGTACTAACTATGTCGTATACAATCCACAAAGGTGGCAAACATCTTCTCACTCCCATCCTAGTCAAACTCAATCGAGAACTCAGGCATGGGCAAGGCACATAATATCTTATTAGGTTCATTTTAAAATCTCAATGTTTATTAATTATCACTTATTAAGCTACTTGTAATAGGATCTCTTGGTAGCCACTTCCGAGCTCCGGCACCAATTACAAGCCACTCCTTGTTATACACTCAGATGACCTACTTAGGGTTTCACAAAATCCATAAGAACTCTGAGTTAACATAACTCATGAATCTCAATAACTAGATCCAACATGAAAGACCTGAAATCACCAAGCACAAACCCACCTAGGGTTAGAACATCTTATACAATCTAACAATGTATGCAAGGCAAACAAACATGACAAAAAGATAACCAAAACCCGCCTCTGAATTTCATACCCTCTGGGGGACAAATTTAACCCCTTAGATTTAATATAAAACATATGTCTTTAGAAGTCAAAAGCATGGTTTAACAAACTCAATGAAGATCCAAGGTATAAACATTCTCCTATCTAATTGCAAACACATATAGTCAAATGACAAGAAAAGATAAACTACCAATTAGGAGCATAATCATAGTTCCTAAAACTAACATCTTAAAAATTACAACTATACCTCAAAGTAAAATCATGCATTTATTAAATCTTCCAACTACTAAATTTTAAAATCAAAACACCTTTCAAACAATAAAAAAAAGTGCCCCTAAATTAAATTATAGAAAAACATTAATATAAACAATACTCATTTAAACAAAATCTCCTTTTAATTTAGAAACTAAACATTATATCTTAATTAATATATATAAACATATCTTAAAATTTAAAAATTATCATTTGAACAAAATTAATTAACAAATACTAATTAAAAATTAATACCAAAATTTAACTGACATTGAATAAGTATCTGGTATGTTTGCATAAGTGTTGCATTAACTAAATAGATTTTCATGAACTCCTCAATTTTATTATTCGTTATAGATATGAATGTGTTCTTTATGCGATTGAACCTAGATGTTTTCTATGATGATGAATGACTAAAGGTTTTGATTTATTTGAATTGTAAATGAATGATTGATCAATGTGATTTTCAGTTTGTTCCCAAACTAGATATTATATTGTTCTTAATGACTGCATATCATGTTCCTACCTTATGACTTGATTTCAAATGTTATGTTTTGTTTTTAGTAAATGCTTTGTGATTAGGGGATATGTATCCTTATCTGTTAGTAGGCTTCCAGGAGTAAGCCTAATCCTAGGGGGGGTGGATGTAGTACTCCGTCCCTAGTTCAATTTTATAAATGTTATGATTACTTTATGATGATAGATTATATGTTAGGAAATCATTGATGTGTATGATTTTACTGATCCCATACTTGCATGTGTATGGTTGATGTGTTTGTTTTATACTTCTCTTTGACGTGCATGATGCGGTTGAGGGACGGAGTCATAGTTACTTGCTTGCGAGATCCACATGATCGGTTGATCCCCGCCATTGTCTGTGATATAATTATATATGTATGTACATGTGGGTTTTGTATGCAAGATCGCAGGTACCGGGCATCATCTTCCCTAAATTGTCAGGATGAGCGTGCCCTATCACAATATCTCAAATGGTAAGAGAGGGGAGATAATACATAGATCCAAAACCCTAACCTAAGCCCATTTCTCCTAGGTCTGGACAAGAATCAGTTTGACTACCCTACCCGAATTCGTCTAGGTTATAGGAATTTGTGGATTCCCTTCTGGTGTTGTTTGGTTTTACGTTGTTTGATTTTATCCTTTTTGGCTTCAGTTGATTTATTACTTATGTGGGTGATTTTCTGTGATTTATTGATTAATGATTATAGTTGAAATTTAATATTAATCATGTTCCTAAGTTTATTTGAGAAAATTTAATTAAAAGTCAAATATTTGATTATTAGGATTTAATTGATTATTTAATTGTAAATTAGATTTAATTATGTTTGTCCGTGTTATTAAATAAATAAATATTTAATTGCATGGATTTAGGATGCATTAAATATTTAATCTATTTAATACATATTTTAATTATAACATGTGCATAATTGAAAGGGATTTGTTTTCAAAAAGTGAACAACTAGTTTTCAAAAGTCAAAGTTGAGTTGTGCAAAATAAAGATATTTTAATTAATTAATTAGGATTTTCTTTCAATTTTGGAGTTGGAGTTTGATTAGGAGTTAATTGTTGAGTCATCTCTAGGATTTGCATGAAAGGGGGAATTGAATCCCTAATAAGGGAAATTGCATTCATTTGGAGATCAGACAGGTTTTTGGAGAAGATTTTTGGGGAGAGCTTGTGTGCTTGAGTTTTTGAGGATTCTTGGTTTGTTGTGGTTGCTTGTTGATTTGGGCTTGATTATGCATCTGGATCTGGTTCCTACTTTCATCGTAGTTTTCAAATTTGCAGACAGGATTTGATTTGGAAGAAATCTCACTCTCAGATCTACAACAGGGGTTTCATTATAGTTTCTAGCATTGGATCTAAGGTAGGATCTGGAATTCTTGTTGTGTGCCTTTTGTTATTTTATTTGGTAGAATTCTGTGTTTGAATAGATCTAGATTCTTTTCATTAGATCTGTATGAAATTTCTTGTTTTGGGTAATAGAGAAACCCTAGATCTATTATTTTATATTTTTATGATGATTTGGCATTGTACCATTATGCTGGCAAAAATTTATCAAAAGTTTTTCTATAGTTTGCTTGTAAAATGATAAATCAATCCTAGACTATAGTTAAACTATAATACTGGAAAGAAATAATTTTCCCCATTGAAAAGAAATTCAATTTGAATGAAAAACCCAATTTGGGTGGAAAATCCTTGCTGGTTAAAATAAATATTCTCTGGAAAATTTACACAGTCAAATAAACCAGTTAAAAGTTAAATTGGAGGCATGATTTTAGTGTATATTTTTGATAAAATATTTGTCCTTTTTAGAAAGGAATATATTCTTTTTCATTGGAATCTGAATTCAAGATTGTTGAAAAGAAAATTTATATTCTGTTAAAAATAATCATATCCTATTCTGTATTTTTCTATAATTTTAGAATTAATTTTTAAAATATATTTATATATTAAAAATATATATATATATATAATTTTGTGCAACAAAATTGTTTAAAATATATATATATATATATATATATATATATTAACAAAGCTTATTATAAAAAAAATTATTTTAAAAAAAAGTGAAAAGGTGGGGGCGGGGGTCCTACCCCCCAACCCCCACGCAGCAGTCTTCTAAGGTTGCCTACGACAGTAGGGGTTGTCGTGACAGCCTTGGAGACCCGTGAGGAGGTCGTGGCCCCCACGGTACCCCCCCAAGGTTTGTTATGTTTTTTTATTTTTTTTTTAAATATATTTAATTTTGTTATTAGTTAATTTATTTTTGTAAATAGATTAACTTATATTTTATTTAAGTTATATTTTAATTTATAAACTATTTAATTTGTAATTTGAATTAAATTATAATTTATGTAATTTATAATTTGTCCAATGCATAATTTAATTAATCTATAATTTATTTAATTTATGATTTGAGTAGCTGTATTTACTTAATTTATAAGATAATTAGTATGTAATTTATTTTGTTATATATTCTAATTTAATTTGTATTTTAAATTAGATAATTTGTGGTTTTATCTAAATTAAGTAAATGTTATTTGTTTAGATTGAATTCATAGTATTAATCAAGATTAGACTAATTTTCTTAAATCATTGATTTAGTTGTTCTATTCATGCATATTATGGAATGTATGTATATACTTCTTTTACAATAGGCTGTATAGGCATTCCTACATAAGTTAGTTGTTTCTGTGTTTGAATATTGGAAATGGATGTGTAATTACTGATATTGGGCGTTTTTGCCCTATTGGATCCATGGAACAACATTAGAGAATATTTTATATTTAGGACATTATTATAATGATTTTGTTCAGTTTCTTCTAGTAGGTTTACTTGTTCTCGTGCTTGGATTCAATTGTGCGTGATGTGGAACTTAAATACTTATAGATTATTTTTCAGTTTTCAATAATGTGAGTGTTGTATCCTTCGTGTCTAATGTGCCTTCTTGTGTTATTTATGGGTTATCATGTACTAGAAGACCTAGGGGGAAATAGAGGCTAGGGTATGAGTCGGTTGGATTTGTTCTCGACATTATGTTTGATGTGTGTGTGTGTATTCCGATCGTCACCTGATTTAACCATTTGGGCTCATGTTGTATTGAGTTTTGCTTCATATTCTATAGAGGAGAATATGGTATTGACTATTTATGTCTGATCCATGGGATCATGTGTACTTCTTTTCAGTTATTGTATTACATACCCTATGACATGTGCAGTTGATGTAGATTTATGGATACCTTAGGGTACCAGATGTATTTATGTTATCTTTGATGTGATGTTGCTTTCATCTTTCATTTTTTATATGAATTTTGTTATTGTATCGAATCTAATTTAATTAATTAATGATAACATAATCTTCGTCGAGGAACCCTTGAGAGTTCTAACCTATGTTGGTTATTGTATTAATGTGAGTAAATGGTAATTTCTCCCACATTGATGTTTATCTTGTATGTTAACTTTTAAATATATATATATTCTGCAGACTTAGATGCATGGTTAGGTTAAGTTCTCCTAGGTTCCCTACCGGGGCATTACACTATTGATCAATTAAGAGAAAAAAATGAGCACAATGCTATGATGATAGAACTTGTTTCTTCCTTATCAGATGTTGAATTTGAAGATGTTAAGTCATCTACAACTGCTAAACAGATATGGGAAAAGCTTACACTATTTCATGGAGGAGATTTGAATGTGCTAAGGGCTAAAGTTGAAAGTCTTAGAGGAAACTTTGATGACATGAGAATGAAAGAAGGAGAGAACATATCTCAGTATAGTAACTGAATCAAGGAGGTTGTGAATGCTATCCAAGGAGTAGGTGGAATTATTGATGAAGACACTATTGTAAGTAAAATTCTCAGAATCTTGTTACCTGCTTATGCTATTAGAGTCTCTGTAATTCTTGAAATGAGAGCAGCTCTTGGAAATAATCTTACACTTGATAGTTTAATCGATAGACTGACTGCATTTGAATTGAATAACTTTGACAATAGTATTGTTCCTACTATTGAATTTGCATTTATGTCATCTCTGAAAATTGATAAATTAAGCAGCAAACATATGATAAGAAATAATAGTGATAGTGAAAGTGATGATGATGAACTTGATGAACTTGAAGTATTAATGGCTAAAAGATTACAAAAAGGTAAGGGAAGATATAAAGGAAAATTACCTTTGGTATGTTTCAATTGTAAAGAGATTGGACATATTATTGCTAGATGTCCTAACACAAAAGAAGATGAAAAATACAATGAGAGATCTAAAGAAAGAAAGTATGATAGAAGAGATACTCGAGAACACAGAGGTAACTGACAGTTTGACAGAAGAAGTAACCGAGATTACAAAGAAAAAGGAAAGAAGGCATGTTACATTGTTGGAGAAGAAGATGAAGATACCGACACCGACACTGATGAAGACATTAAAGTGGTATTTGTGGCTTTAAAAGAAGATTTAGAAGAAGAAGAAAGGTATGTATAAATAGCACTTATTTCTAAAGTTAGCAAGAATGATACTTGGATTATTGATAGTGGTTGTACACATCATATGACTGGTGATGAAGATAAATTTGAATACCTTGAACATTATAATGGTGGATCTATTAAAATGGGAAATGACACACCTTGTCTAGTAAAAGGAAAAGGTTTTATACTGCTGAACAATAAGATCATATGTGAGAATTCATATTGGGTGAAATGACTTAATTATAATCTGTTGAGTGTAGCACAACTGAATAACACATGTCACCGAGTTGCATTTGAAAATAGAAAGGTGAAAATCTATGATTAGATTGGAATGTTGATGAGTACTGGTGAACAATCAAAAGGTAATCTATTTATCTTGACAATGTTGAAACTTCTTGTTTGTTGGCTAGAAATGAAGATGTGTGGTTATGTCACAAAAGGTTATGTCATGTGAATTTTGACATGTTTAAGATCAGTAAGAAAAGAAGAGTTAGAGGTTTACTGAGCATATCTAAACCTAACCATGTTATGTGAAAACAATGTCAAATGGGAAAAATGTCAAAATATAGCTTTAAGAAAAAAAAGTTTCATCGAATGTTATTTTGGAGTTGGTTCATACCAACTTGTGTGGACCTATGAGAACCTAGAGTTATTATGGAGAAAAATACTTTATCTTTTTTATTGATGACTTCTCTAGAATGATGACTGTCATGTTCTTGAAAGAAAAATTTGAAGCTTTTAAGATGTTTAAATGGTATAAAGAAAAAGTGAAAAAATAAAGTGGAAAACAACTAAAATTATTGAGATCAGATAGAGGTGGTGAATTTATTTTTAATGAATTCACTAATTTTTGTAATAAGCATAGAATTAAAAGACAGGTTTTTGCACCGAGAACACCCCAACAAAATGGGATTGTTGAAAGGATAAAGAGATCTATTGTGGATTGTGCTAGAACATTAATGATTGAAAAAGATGTGACATAGGTATACTGGAGAGAATCTATTAGTACTGTTGTATACACATTGAATTGAGTTCAATTGAAGAAAGATTCAACCAAAACACCTTATGAATTATGGTATGGTTACACACCTAATGTAAGTTATTTTAGAATATTTGGAAGTAGATGTTACATTCTAAAAGATGGTAGAAATGATAAATTTGATTCAAAAGGTGATGAAGGAATATTCTTAGGATACTGTACTAAGAGAAAAGATTACAAATGTTTGAATAAGGCTTCTAACAAAATGATTGAAAGTGCAAATGTGAGAGTTGATGAATTTTCTGAGAAGAATGATGAAGAGAGTAAAAAGGAACTGGAAGGCTATGGTAGATTTGTTTACATTGAGCAACCTAACACTCTACCTAAGCAACAACCTATCATTACTGAGTAACCAAATAATGCTACCAAGAATCATTCTATACAATTCAAGAATCAATAAACTGTTACCGATGAAGAGCATGATCATACGCTGAGTGAAGAACACATTGAAGAACAAAGAACTGAACATGTACTTGTAAAATATGTAAGGATACATCATCCACATAATCAAATTATCGGAGATAGGAAAGCTGGCATGATGACCTAAAGTAAGTTGAGAGTCAACACATGTTTAGTTTGTGAATTTGAACCTAAAACTGTTAGAGATGCACTTGAAAGTGATGAATGGATTAAGGCAATGAATGAAGAAATTGAGCAGATATTGAAAAACAAAACATGGACATTGGTACCAAGACTGAATGACAAGAATTTTATTGCCAAATAGATATTCAGAAATAAATTGAATGAAAATGGAGATGTCACTAGGAATAAGGCAAGACTAGTATGCAAAGGGTATGCACAAGAAGAAGGTATTGACTATGGTGAGACTTTTGCACCCATTTCTAGACTTGAAGGAGTTATAATATTGCTTACATATGCTTCTTACAAAGGATTTAAAGTTTATTAGATGGATGTTAAATCTGTATTTCTGAATGGGATACTTGAAGAAGAGGTATATATTGAACAACCCGAAGGTTTTGTTGATCCTAATCATAGAAATATGGTATGTAAGTTGCACAAAGCACTATATGGACTGAAATAAGCATTGAGAGAATGTTATGAAAGAGTGCACTCCTATCTTATAAGTATTGATTTTTTTAGAACAAGTGACAACAACAATTTATATTTGAAAGGTGAAACTGATGACAAGATTCTTATTGCTGAAATCTTTGTTGATGATATTATATTTGGAGGACATGATACCCTATGCAAATTAGTTGCTGATGAAATGAGAAAAGAATTTTAGATGTCAATGTTTGGTGAAACCAATTTTTTTCTTGGCTTGCAAATTTTACAACAGAATGAAGGCATATACATTACTCAATCAAAGTACATCAAAGATGTGTTGAAGACATTTAGAATGGAAAATTCAAAACCATTCGATACACCTATGATCACTTGATGCAAACTGACAACGGATGACAAGTCAATCGAGGTAAATTAAACCTTATATAGATCAATGATTGGTAAATTGATGTATGTGGTGCATAGTAGACCAGATATTACACATGCAGTTGGGATTGTAGCAAGATTTTTTTCTAATCCTAAAGAATCACATATGAATGTTGTAAAAAGAATTTTGAGATACTTGAAGAACACTGAAAACTATGGTTTGTGGTATAAGAAAGAAGGCAATTTTGAAATGAAAGTTTATACAGATTTGGATTGGGCTAGAAACATTGATGATAGAAAGAGCACTATCGATGGAGCATTCTTTTTGAGAGAAAGATTAGTTACTTAGATAAGTAAGAAACAAGAATGCATTTCACAATCCACTATAGATGCAGAATATGTTTCTATTGCTTCTAATTATCTGAACATTACATGGATAAAACAACTTTTGGAAGCTATGAATGAAGAGATCACTGACTTGGTGATAATATATTGTGATCTAACACTAGTGCAATAAACATTTCTAAGAATCCAATAATGCATGCAAAGACAAAGCATATATCTATAAAGTGTCACTACTTAAGGGAACAAGTACAAGAAAAGCAAGAAAAACTAGAATATGTGAAAATAAAAGAACAACTTGTTGATATATTTACTAAACCTTTTCCTAAGGATACATTTGAGTACTTGAGGAGTAGACTATGGGTTTTTCCCATGTCTATCGGTCACTAAGGTGATTAAGAGGTTGCATTAACCTACACTTTATTAGAATATCAAATGATGTTGATGCATGGTGTTCACACTTTAGGTTTCCCGAAGCTATGAAAAAAAAGAACTTGAAAATGGAAGACAAACTACAATTGCATATTAGTACATGCAAGGTACTTGATCTAAACCAAACACCAAAGATAATATATTTTGGCTATTGAAGAGTTGTATATTTTCTTTTGTCATTGTTGTCAAAGGGAGAGAAGATTCAATGAAATATTTATCTAAAGGAAGAGAAGAGATACACATATGGGAAAGAATATTTAAATTTGTAGGGATAGGTTGCACGAGGAGTATTAATGTTGTGCAGTGATTAAATATATTAAATGTACAAGATAGGGAGAGCTTACCAAGTTACAACATTTGCATATACAGTTGTAGAACAGATGTTTGGTATTCTATGGCATATTTCATAGTGTGTTTCCATCAATGCCAAAAGGAGAGATTGATGAACTACAACTGATTGAATATATTGAAGGAAAGTTTGACAATGGATTGGTTATTTGAAAGATATTGATTGATGATCATCGAGCTACTAATGTGTATGTAATACATTAAATCAGTTAATGTATTGGCATTGATGTCAACTAGTTTTGACTATACTTATCATGATGGTTACAAACATCTTAAGAAGGAAACAATGATGAAGGAATGAGGAATCTACATAAAAATGAGATGGATGAGCAAGACATGGATATGGTATTCATTGGGTAACTTATTGATGAGTCTATGATAGTATGTTAGTTATTTGATTGTATTACATGAACCTATTATGAATTGAAGATCAGGAATGTACAAGGTCATGTGGTCGATAAATGAAGAATTCAATATACACTGAGAAGTGTAGTGTATACCAAGTATAGTGTTAACTGAGTTAGTTATCATCGATGCATTATGGTATTGACCGAGTGAAAGAAATAAATGGAACTTGTGACTATCGACTAAAATGATAAGATGGAAAATTGTTTATGATTTTGAGGTAAATGATAATGTTTATTATGATGATCAGATGGCTGACAAAATTCAAATATGATTAGATAAAGGAGAATGAAACATGTTACTGACATAACTGTCGAGGAAGGTTAAAGCAGCAAAACCAACGGTGAAGATTAAGTGACAAAATCTATAGATAAAAATAAAATGATTTATGATGTCTATATAAAGAGACATGAGATTCATTATCGAGTCTGTTGCAAGAGAATTTGCATGAAGTGATTGATTTCATGCAAGGCTGATCAAACTAGTTGAAGACAAAACCGAACAATTCTGCAGACAACACCGAGCGTTAGAGAAAGCAATTACCGAGTAGTTAGAGTTGGAGAAAATTGAAAGATTGAATTGATTATTGATCAGAGGTATTTTTTAGCTTAGCATAGATCTGAAAATCTTCAAGTCAAGTTGTATTTGAATCAGATCATTATTGTATCAGTTTAACCATTACTACAAATAAATCTCTTAACTATGTGGGACTTAACAGTCTTTATATTTCAATATGGCATTCAATGAATGTTGATTGTTTTCTTGTTAACCCCATAGTGAATGTTTGGTCAAGGGAGAACTGTTAGTGATAAATCCTCTAACCATGTCGCACCTCACAATGTGTTTTTGTAATCTTTGATAGGGTTGGCTCCTAACCAAGCTCACTTTAGAAGAGTGAATTATTTTGGGTTACCAGTCCCAGGTGGTTTTTCCCCTAATAGGGTTTCCTCGTTAAAATCTATGTGTTATATGTGTTTGGATGTATTGAATTGTTATTTTTATTTACACATTACTATAACTGAATTGATCAAAAAACACAATATTTAATTTACTGATAATCGGTATATGAAGAGAAAGACAAAGTTGATATCTTACCGAGTTGATTAAATTGTTTGAAAGTTTTGTTATATACTTCTAGGAGTATTTGGGACTGTAGGATAACTAGACTTAACTGATCCACCCCCCCTCTTAGTTATATAAAAAACTTTGCATCAAGTCCAAAAATGATATAGCTCTGATTGCTAATGGACTTATGCACTACTACATTTCCTTAATTGCCTTCAGATAGATTTTTAACTCCAAGCCCACCTCTGAGATATTCAAAGGTATCTTTGTTCATTGGTTTGGTGAAGATGTTTGTAATCTTCTATTTTGTACTCATATTCAAGCTTCACCTCTTTCTCTTTCACTTTATCACTTAAAAAATGATACTTGATTGAAATATGCTTAGTTTTTTAGTGCATCACTAGGTTCTTTGACATATTTATTATACTTGTGTTATCACAATGTATGATGACTAGTTCACCAAGACTCACACCAATGTCCTTCAACATCTTTTTCATCCAAACAATCTATGTACAATTGATTGCAGCAACGACATGCTCTAATTCAGTTGTTGACTGATCTATATAATCTTGCTTCTTGCTTAACCAAGAAACTAACCTTTTCCCAAGGAAAAAGGCTCCTCCACTTATGATCTTCTTGTCATCTATACTACCTACCAAATTTGCATCATTGTATGCTTCTAATTCAAAGTATTTTGATCTATCATACCATAGGCCAAGATCAATTGTGCCCTTTAGGTATTTGAATATCCCCTTGAATACTGCAAGATGTGTTTCCTTTGAATTTTCTTGGAATCTAGCAACAATTCGAACTGCACTTGCTATATCAGGTATAATATGTGTTATATATTAAAGACATCCTATCATAGATCTGTATTCTATCTAAGGTACACATTTTGTCTCATTTGAATAAGACAACTCATTCCCTATTACCATAGTAGTTCCAACTAGTTTACTATCATCCATGCCAAATTTCTTTAGCAGCTCCTTAAGATACTTGGTTTGAGATATGAAAATTCCATTATTGTTTTGATTTATTTGCAGTCCTAGGAAGAAATTTCTCTCCTATCATAGATATCTAAAATTCACTCTTCATTTCTTTTGCAAACTTTTTACTCATAACATCATTACCTCCAAAGATAATGTCATCAACAAAAACTTCTACTATCAAAATGCCTTCATCATTGCATCTCAAGTATAAGTTTTTATCTGCATTTCCTCTTTTGAAACCAAGATGTAGTAAATATCTGTCCAATCTGGCATACCAAATCTAGGTTCTTGTTTTAGACCAAATAGTGCCTTCTTCAATCTGCAAACTATGTGTTCATTACCTGATAAAGAAAAACCATCAGGTTTGTCAATGTAAATGTCTTCTTCTAAGTCACCATTAAGAAATGCTAACTTGACATCCATCTGGTAGACCTTGAAATTCTTATATACAACATAGGATAAGAGTAATCTGACTACCTCCAACCTCATAACTGGTGCAAAATTTTCCTCAAATTCAATTCCTTCTTGTTGTGAATATCCCTTGCATACTAGTCTAGCTTTGTTTTTTGTCACAACACCATCTTCATTCATCTTATTTATAAATACCCACTTAGTGCCAATAACATTATTTTCTTTAGGTCTGGGAACTAATTCCCAAGTGTTTTTCTTTTGTATCTGGTCTAATTCTTCTTGCATTTCCTTCATCCATGACTCATCTTTTCATGCTTCATTAGGGGTCTTTGGTTCAACATGCAAAATCAAACAAACTGCCACTCTGATCTTTGACCTTGTCTTGGTGCCTTTTCTTTTGTCTCCAATGAATTGATCTTGTGAATGATCCCTCACAATATATTTAGATGTCCTAGAAACTTTTTTTTTCTCATAAAAATTCATATATGTTCTATTATCAGTCATCAAAACTTCTTGCGACTGAGCCTGATCTTCTTGTTAACCTTTCTCTTCTTGATTCTGGTATTGATTATTTCAAATTACTCTATCTTCACACCCTAACCAATATAGATCATCAGGATTAAACTCGCAAGTTCTCTCTTATACATGAAAATTTTCATCAACCTTGACATTTTCACTTTCAATCATCTTCCTTGTTCTCAAATTATAACATATATAGGCCTTATTTTTTGTAGAATATCCAAGGAATATACCTTCATCACTCCTTGCATCAAACTTCTCTATGCTATCATCCCTTCTACTGTAACCTTTACTACCATAAATTCTAAAATAATTAACAAAAGGAGTATAACCATACCATAACTCATAGGGTGTCTTACCAATACCATCTTTGGTCTGAAATCTATTCATTGTATACATTGAGGTGTTGACTGCCTCTCTCCAATGCATGTGTGCAACTGTTCCTTCAATTAACATAGTCCTCATAGCATCAAGAACTAACATGTTTCTTCTCTTAGATACACCATTTTTTTGTGGTGTCCTAGGTGTAGATGTTTGCCTCAACATAGCATTTTCTTCATAGAAAGCATTAAATTCCCCTGAAGTGAATTCAACACCTCTATCTAATCTCAAGCATTTGATCCTTAAAATTGTCTCTATTTCTACTTTTTCCTTGAAGAACTTGAATTTCTCAAAAGCCTCTGATTTCTCTCTAAGAAATCCTACCCACATCATTTTAGAATAATCATCAATAAAAAGTATGAAATACCTGTCTCAAAAATATGACCTAGTCTAAGTAGGTCCACATAGGTCTGTATGAATCAAATCCAACTTGTTTCTAATTGAGAAATCCTTTCTATGAAAGTTACTCATTTTTTTTCCATTACACATTTTATGCATGTTGTGTTAGTTGGCTTCACAATCTTAGGTAAATCTCTGATTGCATTGATGTTACTTGCCTTTACAATGTTATAAAAGTTTATGTGGCAAAGCCTTTTGTGCCACAACTAACTGTTATTGTATCATCTTAAAATGGAAGCAGTTCCATGTTAAGAGCATTTATCCCTCTAAGTGAGTGGTCTAGGGTCATGTTAAGCACCTTGATCGGGTCTTTTCATGAATCTGGCTTTCTCCCCCCGTTCTACTTCTCTCTCCACCTATTTTCACTATCTTTTTGCATTTCCTAGCATTTTGGATTAAGGTCTTGAGGTTTTTGACCTCAAGGTCAAGGATGACCTTGAGGGTCAAAGATGACCTAGATGTTGACCTAGGTCAGGGATGAAGTTGACCCTAACCTAGGGTGGGATCTACCTCATCCTTGACCCAGGGTTCAAATTTGAAGGTTCCATGATTTCTGGATGTCGAGTTTTATAAAGATTTATTTTCCCACTTCTAGGTTAGTCATTTCAAGTTTTGGAATGGTAAATCCTTAAATTAGATTTAATGTGGGTCCATTTCTAGGGGTTAAGGTTAATTGGGATTTAATTCTCCAATGTCAACCTTCTCTAGAGATTTGTGCCCTAGATCACTATAAAAGGAAGCCTTTCTCTCTCATTTTCTCCATCAAGTTTTGTGAGAACATATCATCTCATAATCTCTCAAGCTCTCAAGTGCAATCAAGAAAGAAAGAAGAAGAAGGAAATCAAGCAAGAATTCATTCATCTTCAAGCCTAGCATTCAAGTGTTTAAGCATTCATCAAGGAGATCCATTGTTAGCCATTGAAGGATTCAATCTCTTTGGAGCCCCCTTGAAGATTTCTCCATCCACATTCATCCAAGCCTCCTCATATGAAAAGATCCATTCAAGATTGGTGTTGAAGATCAAACACCATTGATTTGAGACATCCTACATTCATTTCTACATACATTTGGAGCATCCCTACTTGTGGATTCAAGGATTTGAATCCTCCACAAGGACTTCAACATAAGCAAGGTGAATTGTTTCATTTACTTTGTTTATACATGTTGCAATTTCAATTCAATTTCAAGGTTAATTCCTAAATTGGGGTTTGACCAAGGCAAACCCCCCATCCAAACAACAAAAACCCTCTTTTTCTTGCAGATACAGGTGCAGGACTGTAGATCGGAGCTTGGATCTAGATACCCTTTTCAGTGAACTTATGAGATCCATAAACAAAATCAAAGATGACCTTCAAAATTCTGAAGTAGTCTTTGACCTTTTATCAGGGTCAAAGACTACCTACTACAGGAAAGACAAAAGTTTTCTAGGTTTTCTTCGTCTTGACATTTCCAATCCGAAACAAGTTGTAGAATTGCCCGAAACTGTACACAGACATCAAAAATTAGCATTTTCCAAATCTGCCCTATTTTGAGGTTAGTATTTTCCTTTCATTTATTTCAGATTTTAAGCATATACTCTTCGTAGAGAAATATAAGGTTTTCTCCTTCATTCATATTCTCCATAGATTGATTCTTTTGTGTATTGACCTTTTGGTTGATCAATTTGGATCTCTCCTTTGGGAATTTGGATTTAGAGGTAGATCTCATATTTCCCCTTTTCATATCATACTATTCATTTTTGCACCCATACTACTATTTAAACCTATTCATTTTGGTGAACCCAACATACTTACTCTCCTTTCTTTTGTAGAATTAGATTCCCTATTGTGTTTTGTGGTGTTAGATTTCCTTTTATCTTGTTGATGTTAGATTTTCCCTTTGTGTTAAATCTTGCATTCTAATCATGCTTTATGTTTTCTTAGTTTAGTTCATTAGCATTGTATTAGTTTATGATCTTTACTACTTCTAGTCCTACTTATAACATTCTGGTTAGAAGAAGTCATAGACTCATGGGTGCCTTTGATCCTGAATCTTCCTCTCCTTTCCTTAGGATCCTGGATGATAATTTGATTCTTCATGATTCTAATCCTATTATGGAGCAAAACTATTCTCACTCATCTCATGATGAGGATGATGCCTTAAGAGTTCCTCCTGAACAAGTCCAAAAATTTTCAACTAAACTTGATAAAATGGGTAATTAGCTTATTCAAGAAAACCATAATCAAGATTCTATTCAAGCTATAGAGACTCTTAAGAAAGTTCTTCATGATAGTGATCAAGGTGTTAATCTTCTTCATGGTATTACTCACCTTGTGCATTAAAATGTTAAACCTTTAGCTCAAGAAGCTCAATACTTAGGGTTTATTCCTCCTATCACTAGTATAGAACCTTCTTCTAATCCTTTACCAATTATTCCTACCTATGCTCCTTCTTTGGTGACTATGATGGTTCCCTCAATTCCTATGAGTGTTCCTCCTGTGTCCCTTCCTACATCACAACCTTCATATCCTAATGTTCCTTTTACTTATTCCAATCTGCTTCCAACTATAGTTCCTAGTGTTCCTCCAGTTTTATCTTCCATTCCTATAGCTTCTTACACTTTACCTAGTGTTTCTAATGTTGATATTCCTCCTATTTCCTCTAATGATTCAACAATCATCAGTTTGACTCAAACTATGTAATCCTTACAACAACAACTTGCTTCCTTAACTCAAAACAAGTTTAGTGTTCCTACATGTGACATGGGAAGTCCTTTATCTCATGACATTATTCATACTCCTGTTCCTTAGCAAGTTGATATGCCTCATCTTGAGAATTACAATGGAAAAGGAGATCTTGTTCATCATGTTAAAACATTTCAAATCCTTTGCAGTGATTATGCTCATGACCATAAGATTTTAGCTAAATTGTTTGCTAGAACTTTCTATGACAAGGCCTTACAATGCTATTGTTCCTTGCCTCCTTATTCTATTGATTCCTTCCCACAACTTGCTAATGCTTTTATTCAATAATTTTAAAACAATATTGGCCCGCAAGTGTCTTTGACTGATTTGATGCTTTGTAAACAAAGTACTAAGGAAAAATTGACTGAATTTATTAGTAGATTTAAGCATTTTCATGCTCAGATTTCCTATCATGTTCTTGATATTGATATTCAACGTATGTTTATTTCAAATTTACAAAAGGATATTAGAGATAAGATTCTTCTTACTAAATTTACCTCTTTTCAACAACTTTGTGCAGCGCTTCATCATTATCAATTACAAGTGAGTCAATTTGAGAGCACCACTCCAATGGCTCATGTTCCAGTTAATAAAAGTGACGCTGCTCCTAATCCAAACAAATTTAAAAAATTCAACAACTATGTCAAGATAAACAAACAAGAAAATGCAGTTGCTAATCAAGTTGATGTTGCATCTCACAATGCCACTTCTGCATCCACTGCTTTTCGATTAAATCATACGTTTACTCCTCTTTCTGAATCTTTACATTCTATTATGAATAGGTTGTTAACTACTAATATGATTACTTTACCTCCTATTTGACCTCTTTTACCTGCTACAGTTGCATCTAAATCTTTTGATCCTAAAGCTTTTTGTCAATATTATCATCAGAATGGTCATGATACTGAGAAGTTTTATTCTTTAAAACATAAGGTTCAAGACTTAATTGATTCTAATTCCTTATTTGTTGATAATCTTGATGGTAGTAGGAACAAATCTGTCTCTCCTCCTAATCAAAACCTTCAAATCTATACGAATCCTTTACCTACGCATGATACTAATACCATTGCTCAACCATCTTCTATGGAGATTGTGTATGATTCAAAGATGGATGATCTCAATCATGTTTTTAATCAAGTGGAGCATGTTGGTCAAAATGTTTCTCCACCTCAACCTCAACCTCAGCTTCAACCTAAAGTTCAATCTCAACCTCAACCAAAACCTAAGGCTAAATTGAAAACTCAACCTAAACCTCGACCAAAAAAGCAACAACCTAAGAATAAAAGACCTCAGTAACTTTTGATTACCTTTGATGATTCTGAGACTATTAAAGCTCCTGATGGTCCCCTTTACATTTATGCTAGGATTTCTCAGAAACCTACTTGTGGTTGTCTTGTTGATCCTACATCCTTAGTCAATGTTATTACTGAAGAAAATATTTTTATGAAAAGCTTGCAACATGATTCTTATGATACATTAGATGTGTGGATTCAAACTTGTAATGGTTTTCTTTATCCATCATTTGGTTCTATTAATTTTCCGGTTGAACTTTACGGAAAAATTGTGAACACTACCTTTGTTGTTGTTCCTACTTCTGATCAATTTCAAGTTAAGCTTGGTTTTCCATGGTTAAATGCCATGCATGTTTTTGCTTCACCTATCCATAAATGTCTTAAATTTGTTCATGATGAAGAAGTGAAGATAGTTAATCATAGTTTATATCAACCTTCTAGGCCCAGAGATTGTGTTATTCTTGATTTCTTTTGGCCTTCATTACCTAATGCATGTCCTCCTTGACCTGATAATATTTTCCATTCATATCAAGCCTATAAGCATCATAAGATTCTTGAATTAAGTGTACCTCCTATGGATCTTAGTCGTGGTATTTTTCCTACACCTTCCATACCTCCTTTATCTATAGCTTCTAGTTTGGTTAATCAAGCTCCTAGTGTTGTTTGTCAATCTACTAAAAATCCTATTGATCTTCCTAAAGAACCTGTGAAGGATCCTATGGTTGTTCCTCCTAGTTCTCAACCTATTTCAATTAAACCAAAGCATAACCGATCTACTAATGAACATCATAAAAAGTGTCATGCTCAAGCTAAAGTTTGTAAATCTTCTCTTAAAAGATCTCTACCTTCTTCGGATAAACCTATGCATGATGTATTAGAAGTTGTTACTAATAATGATGTTAAGATGCATGATTATGATGATTCTATTCATATCTTAGATCCTATTTTGATTAATCTAGATGAATAAGATACTCTTGATGATACTAACGATGTTAATGATGAATATGAGACTATTGACATTGACATTGATTTACCTAATATGCTTTCATCACAATTGACTATTACATCTAGTGTCAAACATTGTGATTCTCAAGAGGATCCTTGTTTGGAACTGGCTATCATTCCTACTATGTTGGATATAGTCCCTCTTGCGAGTTACCCACCTTCCCTAAATGATATACAATGAGATGGGGAGAGTAGGTGACACGCTTGATCGACTTGTCCTTTATGGTAGCTTTGTTGTGTGTTTGCCTATTGTACTGTGCTTCTCCCATGATGTGTTTGCTAAATGTTGTTAGATTCTTTTATACGACCCTTGTTACTTAGTTGGTGCAAGGTGATAAAGGAATTGAACCTATTGTACAATTCATATATATGTAACTCTATTCTTCTATATTTTGTTTCATGTTATGTTGTACTTGTGATATTGTTCGTAAAAATTTCCTTGTGTAATCTGCTTGGATTTGAAATGTGGTAGCACTGATTCTTTTTAGTCTTCATGTCATGGTCTGAAAAGATTCTTCTTCATATTCCTTATGTGATCTTTCCTCCTTTGTGATTGTAGTTATACTTTCTTTGGGGAATGATGTCAATTCATTTGCAATAATATCATATATATATATATATTATCTTATGATCATACTAACCCCACGAAAGGTAGATCCCTTTTGTGTTCTTTGTATGTTTCTATGGTATTTCCCTTGACTTGTCTTCATTTGGGGGCATCTTGTAGTGGAGACATAATTAGTGGAGTTGTTTATGTTTCCATTAAAGCCATTGCTCATGTTAAAGTGTTAGCAATGACTTTAACGTGGGGTCATACACTTTTCTCACTTATTGCACACATGCACTTCGATACACATATATTTTTCAAGATACATTTTCTCCCTTTTTGGATTAGAGACTAATCCTTAAAGCATGGATTTATATTTCAGGATCTCTTGATCCCACCAAGTTTCAAATTTTTGATCCCTTAAGGTTGAAGGTGTCCTTAAGACTGGATCTCTTTTGCTTTTGGTTTTATTCTTATGGAATAGAATATTCCTAAGGGTGAATCCTTGATGGGTTGACTAGTGAGTAGCCACATTCACTAGGCGGTTCAATTCCATCTTTCCAATTGCCCAGTTTCCTTGTGTGGTTCACAATGGGACATAAGTTCTCATTGGGCGAGATAATCATACCCTCTCTCTCTCTCTCTAGAGATGTCTCTCTTATTGTGATCTTGGATTTGATGAAGACTTGAGTCCCTGGGGGCTTGAGGTTTCCTCTATCCCTTTGATTACGATAAGATTATCTTTTCATTTTGATCTCCTTTACCAAGAGTTTGCATCGAGTCCATACTCTTGCTAAAGTGGGGGCTTAATGTATCATCTTAAAATGGAAGCACTTCCATGTTAAGAGCATTTAGCCCTCCGAGTGAGTGGTCTGGGGTCATGTTAAGCACCTTAATCAAATCTTTGTACAAATCTGGCTTTCTCCCCCCTTCTGCTTCTCTCTCCACCTATTTTCACTATCTTTCTACATTTCCTAGCATTTCGGATTGAGGTCCTGAGGTTTTTGACCTCAAGGTCAAAGATGAACTTGAGGTTCAAAGATGACCTAGACCATAACCTAGGTCAAGGATGACCTCAATCCTAACCTAGGATGGGGTCTACCTCATCCTTGACCCAGGGTTCAAATTTCAAGGTTCCATGATTTCTGGATGTTGGGTTTCAGAAAGATTTATTTTCCCGCTTCCAAGTCAGCCATTTCAGGTTTTGGAATGGTAAATCCTTAAATTACATTTAATGTGGGTCCATTTCTAGGGGTTAAGGTTAATTGGGATTTAATTCTCCAATGTCGGCCTTCTCTAGATGTTTGTGCCCTAGATCACTATAAAATGAAGTCTTTCTCTCTCATTTTCTCCATCAAGTTTTGTGAGAACATATCATCTCATAATCTCTCAAGCTCTCAAGTGCAATCAAGCAAGAAATAAGGAGAAGGAAACCAAGAAAGCATTCATTCATCTTCAAGCCTAGCATTCAAGTGTTCAAGCATTCATCAAGGAGATCCATTGTTAGCCATTGAAGGATTCAATCTCTTCGGAGCCCCCTTGAAGATTTCTCCATCCACATTCATCCAAGCCTCCTCATATGCAAAGATCTATTCAAGATTGGTGTTGAAGATCAAATTCCATTGATTTAAGACATCCTATATTCATTTCTACATACATTTAGAGTATCCCTACTTGTGGATTCAAGGATTCAAATCCTCCACAAGGACTTCAACATAAGCAAGGTGAATTGTTTCATTTACTTTGTTTATACATGTTGTGATTTCAATTCAATTTCAAGGTTAATTCCTAAATTGGGGTTTGACCAAGGCAAACCCCCCATCCAAACAACAAAAACCCTCTTCTTCTTGCAGATACAGGTGCAAGACTGTGGATCGGAGCTTGGATCTGGATACCCTTTTTGGCGAACTTCCAAGATCCACGAACAAAATCAAAGATGACCTTCAGAATTTTGAAGTAGTCTTTGACCTTTTATCGGGGTCAAAGACTACCTGCTGCCGGAAAGACAAAAGGTTTTTGGGTTTTCTTCGTCTCAGCATTTCCAGTCTAAAACATGTTGCAAAATTGCCCAAAATTGTACACAGACATAAAAAATTAGCATTTTCCAGATTAGCATTTTTGAGATCTACCCTATTTTAAGGTTAGTATTTGCCTTTCATTTATTTTAGGATTCAAGCATATACTCTTCATGGAAAAATATAGGGTTTTCTCCTTCATTCATAGTCTCCATAGATTGATTCTTTTGTGTATTGACCTTTTGGTTGAACAATTTGGATCTCTCCTTTGGGAATTTGGATTTAGAGTTAGATCTCATATTTTCCCTTTTCATATCATACTATTCATTTTCACACCCATACTACTATTTAAACCTATTCAATTATCAAATTTTGCAACAAAATAACTTACCTCAGTAGGGTTCAACTAAAATACATTACCTTTTGTCTTTATACCAAATGAAATCAAATCTCCTTTAGCACTTATGATTGTAAAATGTCCATACTTGAATTGTAAATGATAACGCTTGTCTACAAATTGACCAACACTCAATAGATTATGTTTCAAACCATCAACAAACAAAACATCACCAGTATTAGTTTTACCATCCAAGGTGATAGATCATTTTCCAACAATCATCTTAGGATTATTGTCACCAATTCTAACAACACCACCATCATATTCTTTAGATTAATAAATCTGCCCTTATCCCCTGTCATGTGATGTTAGCATCCATTGTCTATGATCCAATAAGCTCTCTTCTCAACATGAGATACTAATATTTTTCCTTCATGTATATGTTCTTCCTCTTTGATTTTCACAAATCCAAGTGTATCCTTTCTATCATCATCCTCATCAGATATACCATCATTAACATAGTAGCATTCCTTATCCTTCATGTATTTTTCATACTTAGGTTTATGCTTAGGAACCCTAGTTGGACATCTTGAAGAAAAATAACCAATCTTATTACAATTAAAACACTTAAAAGGTAATTTTCCTTCAAATGTACCTTGACCTTTTCTTTCTCTTCTTGTGATCATGGCTAAGATCTTGTCTTCCACACTATTTTCTAGCTTTTTAATTTGCTCCCATTGCTCAACATATTCTCCTAGTTTTTTGTTGTATTTTCTTATCTTCTAGAACCTCCAAGACTTGATCTTGCATCTTTGTCTTTGCATACAATTTCCTTTAATGTTGTCTCTACCTTTGGTAAGGCCTCCTTAATCTCTATGGTCTCAAATGTTGTTAGCTTAGATACTAGCATTTCTCTTGTGAATTTTTTTGTTCGTGGAATGATTTCTTCTATAACATGTACTTTTGTTTTGTAAGCTGGTGTCAAAGATCTCAGTATCTTTTCAATGACTTCTTCTTTAGTATAGGTTCCTCCATTGTTCTTGATTCCTATCACACACTCATAACCCTCTGAACAAACATACTTACCATCTCATCTTCTTTCATCTGAAGTGATTCCATCCTTGTTATCCAATTATGTAGTTTGACTCCTTTAGTATATGTATCTCCATCATATAATGCTATCAATATTTCCCATATATCATTTGCTTTGTCTAGATCTTTGATCTTAGTGAATTCTCCTTCTAATAATGCACTTATCAATGCTTCTCTAGCTATCATGTTGTACTGAAAAAGTTTCTTTTATTCATCAGTTGTCTTAGGGTCTTCCAACTCATCTTCAGCCTTGAGTATGACATCTTTCTTAGTTATTAGCTAGTAATCCAATCCTAAACAGAAAAAAAGTGTCTTCATCTTTTCCTTCCATGCATCAAAGTTTTTTGCATCAAACTTGGGACTCTGATTTTTGAAGTAAGACCTCTTGGATATTTTTCCTCAAGTGGATAAGCTTTCTCTCTTAGGACCAAAAGCCATGATACCAATTGTTAGATTAACAAGGGGGGGTGAATCAGTTGTTGCGAAACATTTTAAACTTAATTCCAATTATAACTTTATGCTCAATTGAATGTAAAACAATCATAACACAATAACACCAATATTTATTTTTGAGGAAAACCATGTTAAGGAAAAAACCCTAGTGGGAATGATGTCCACAAATCAGTACTAAGAGTATAGTTACCCGATAAAGAGTTCTAGTCTTGTTAAGGGATGATTATTACAATAGTGCAATCCCTATTAAAGGATAGACCATGTTAGGATTCAAAACCCTATTAAAGGTATTACAACTGGTCACTGAACAAAATACAAGAGAAGGTTACATCCACCTTCAGGACTCACTCTCTTAGATTTGAAGAAATATAATCATGAATACCTGAACTAGCTTCCATTACATCCACTGCCAAGATAGTTCCAACCTTGTGCCTTAATGTACAATCCTCTACTCTACATCATCAATCCTTCCAACCCAAAGGCTCACATAATAATATACATACTTTGCACACCCTTGCAACTACAAAGAAGGACTTCCTTATATACAAGTTACAAACATAATTCCTGAGTCATCTATTATAGTACCTCTCCTATAAACATAATATTACATAGACCCATGTACAAATACACACAACATCCTTAAGAATATTATAACAATTAAAAATGATGAAATATTCGGCCACAATATTAATCCATGTTTAATTATTCAAGAAGACGCTACCACTCTTAGGTCAACTTCCAAATAAATATTTGTTGGAGTACATGCTAAAGATGATGTCACCAACCACACTAGTACTTTTTTTATCATACTATAGACTCTCCCATGTGTCCTCTGATATTCCCCAAGCTTTCAAGGTTTAATCAATTTCTATATTGAAGTTATACTACAAATACTAAGACTAACTCCGTGAATTTCTCAATCACTGTCCTGGTAACCAGTCTTCACCAATTCATCCATAACTTGAGAAAATGAGCATATAAACATATGCAAACATAACCGTGAATAGTAAACATGTTGTTATACACAAATCTCAATTCATAGGAGTTGTGTTGTTGTACACCATCCATACAATTCTCTATAACATGTCTATCCAGTCTATCTGCAACTTCTAGATTCCCTTACTAAAACATATGTTGACATAAATGACAAAACAATGAATGCCAACATCAAAAATTCCAACAATTTATGCCTAGAGGAATTGATGTTTCTTGAAAATCCTTATTAACACCTTGATGATCCCTTATACAAATACCAAATCCTGATTCTCCTAAATTACCACACAAAGATCCATCAAAATTAATTTTAACAAAATTAGATGTTGGAGGCTGCCACTTAACAAAAGCTTTGTCTACAATTTGTTGTCTAATTCTAGGTAATATAGGGGAAAATAGAACAAAAATTAGTTTCCATTTATTTATAATATCCCCATCCCATGAAGAGAAGATTGAGTTTGCCTTGTAAAAATTCTAAACATGCATATTGACCAATTCTAATATAAATTTTTCTATGATATCTAGAACACTCTGAATTAGAGAAGAAATCTTCTTGAAAATGAATTTATTTATTTCCCACCATATTGACCAAAATGTTGCCAAGGGAATAATCTTTCATATACAAGTGAAAAGTGAAGAAGAGTATAGGGTAGGCCATGATTGGAAAAGATCCCAAATTGTATTAGGAAGAGGTAAGGATAAACTCATTTTTAAGTATGAAATTATAGCATTGTTGTGCAAATGAACATTGGAGAAGAAGGTGATCCATCGATTCATATTCTTCTTTAGATAGTACACAAAGAAATGGTTGAGCTATTTGCAACTTATTTAATTTATCACTTGTTAATATTTTCTTTTGTAGAGCTAACCAAGAGAAGCACCCTTCTTTGGATAAAATCGAGCTACTCCAACAAAAGGAGTATGCTCTATGAGACTATCTCAGATAAGCCATTTGTTGATTCACCTTATATCCTACCTTGATTGAATAATTTCCATCTTTTGTAGGAGCCCATATGATTTTATCTTTATTTTTTGAAAGGTATACCACTCTATTATAGAAGATGTTTTGAAAACTCTCGGTTTGGTTATGGCTTATAAGTAGATCTCTTAGATCTTTCCAAAAAAAATTCTTGAAAAATATTTCAACTCCACAAATATAATCAACTAGTCTTGAACCCCAAATACTAATGATGGTGGGAACTACTTCAACAAGAATAATATCTTGACTCAGTGGAGGGAATCTATTCCAAGAATCATTCCAAAAGTGAATTTCTTCTCCACCATGAACCTACCAAGAAATGAATTTAATGACAATCTCTCTAGTTGAAACCACAAAATTCCATATAGCAGAGCTAGAGAGTGGATCTGAGATAGTTAAGATTCTCAAAGGATTGTCTGAATCTAAATACTTCAATTGCATTATTTGACACCATTTTAAATCAGGTTTCACGTACATTTTCCAAATAAGTTTCCCTCTAAAGTTGTATTTATTTTTGAAAGATCTTACAGTCCTACCCCACCATGAGGTTTACTAAGAGCCATATTGTCCAAGGATATCAAGTGGATTTGTTTTCCCTGTGAGATGTTCCCCATCTATAGGAAGTCTCTGACTAGCTTCTCAATTTGAGAGATAATTGATTTAGGATCTTGGAGGATAGATATGTAATAATTTGGAATGGCTGCTAGCACTGACTTGATGAGAAGAATCTGACCTGATAATGACAACCACCTTGCCTTCCAAGCTAATACACTTGATTTTATTCTGTCAATGACATTTTTCTAGTATATGGACTTGATGACTCCCATAAAGAAAGGAATACCTAGATACGTTGAAGGGAGTTTTTCTAAAGGAAAATCTAAAATCTTGACAAGTTTCCTAGTGATCACAACATTTGTGTTGAAGATGTAAAATTTTGATTTCTAAGTATTTATTTTCTATCCTGAAGCTAAAGTATACATGTTAAGAATATTCTTGATTTGTATGGCTTCTTGGACATAGGATTGACCAAACAATAGGGTGTCATATGCAAATAGAGTATGAGTAATAGAGATGGGAGTATTTGGTATCCAAACACCCAACCACAAACCTTGGACATTGAATCTTATGATCATTCTACTAAAAGTATCAGCCATGATGATGAAAAAGAAAGGAGACAAGGGGTTTCCTTGGCTTACCCCTTGAGTGGCCAAAAAAATCCTGAGGGAGTATCATTAATTAATACTGAAAAAAAGACCCATGTAATGCATGCTTTGATCCATTTACACCATTTGGATGAGAATTTGAATTTACTGAGAACTTTGAGTAGGAACTCCCAATTGACCTTATCATAGGATTTCATCATATCCAATTTAACTGTGAATGCTGGAATGTGACAAGTATTGATTGAATGTAGATTCTCATGAGCTACTAATGGACCATCTGAAGTTTCTCTTCCTGGGACAAATCCCACTTGTTCTATAGAGATAACTTTAGGGATCAATGGTTGAAGTCTTAAGTAAATGGGTTTTGTGAAAATCTTGTAAACTGTATTGAAAAGTGAAATAGGTCTGAAATCAACAAATATCTTAGGTTCCTTGATCTTTAGAATTATTGCAATATTAGTGGCATTAAAATTTATTAACATAGAACCATTTTTTATTGATTCTTCTAAGGCAAGGAGAAGATCAAAAATCATAACATCCCAACATTTTTGGAAGAAGAGAGTAGTAAACCCATCTAGACCTGGTGCCTTATTTGGAGCAAGTAAAAATACTACTTTATGAATCTCTTCCATTGTAAACAGTTTCATAAGAGAAAAGTTGTCTTGAGAGGATATAATATGAGGGATGGTTTCTAGAATTTCATGCTCATGTGAATCATCCATTTTGAAGGATATTGGGAGGCAATAATTTTTTGAAGAAATGACTCCCTCATTCTGAATTTATTGTGCATTTGAGATTTTATTACCTGGTATAAAATTAGTAATAAATATCATTATGGTAGCTTCCCTTTTCAATTTTGTTGAATGATGGAATAATTTTGTGTTTTTGTCTCCATCTTTTAACCACAATTGTTGAGATTTTTTTCTCTAATAAATTTCTTCTCTCTTACAAAGCTCTTCCTAGTATAATTGGAGTTGTTTCTATTTTTCAAAGGTATCCCAATCTAAGCAGTGGGAGATAATAATTTGTGTGATTTCATTTAGTTCTTTCTCAACTTCTGTCTTCTCAATGAAAATATTTATAAATACCTCTTTACTCCATTTTTTAATTTTTTCTTTAACATGTTGTATTATTATAAAATTGAAATATTTTGGTGCCTTCATTAAAAGGGACACTTACCCACCACTGTCTCAAGAGTGGGAGAAAATGAGGATGCAGGAACCATATACGTTCAAACTTGAAAGAGGGCTTATGCTGAAAGTTTGAATCAACTTTAATGATGGTAAGTGAGATGGGAAAGTGATTAGAACCAACTAAAGTCAAAATTTCAGAGTGCAAAGCAAATCCTTGTATTTTCCACCAATGAGAAATGAGAAATCTATCCAACCTTTCTACAATCTGTAAAGATTTTTCTCTTTTGTTTGTCCACGCAAATAAACCATTTTGAGGAATAATATCCAATAGGGCATAATCATCATTGAATGAGTTGAAATCCTCAATAATTTTAATAGGAGGGCAGATACCCCCATCATTTTTTGTAGTTGATGTTATTGCATTGAAGTCACCCCCTACTATAAATTTATCATCTGCTTCCTGTTGGATAATAGTCGTAAGTGTAGCCCATAATTTTGTTTTATCATAAGTAGTCGTTGGCCCATAAATGTTAATCAAATCAAAATGGAGGTCAAAATTTTGCACTTTTAGCACTTGCCAATTTTGTCCTTGATTAACCATGTGAGCTTTGGATATTCATGGTTTCCACAAAGTAACAAGTCCCCTAGATGCTCCCATAGAAGGTGCATGTTCAGATTTTCATTTTGACCAATTCTAAATAGTTTTTTGAAATATTTCATGAGAATTTTTAGCTTGTTGAAGAAAAATAACATCCACTTGTAAAGAATTAAGCAATTGCTTAATTATATTTATTTTGTCAGGGTCATTTATGCCTCTGGCATTCCATGATATTAACTTCATTACATTCAAGGAGAACAACACATTCTCCTTGGCCTTTTAGATACTGCAAATTGTCATCGTGATTTGACTAAATACCTAATTCTATTTCATCTTTTGTCTTAATTATTTTGGTTTTTCTTCCTCTTGTTTTGGGAGTTTTAACAACTGGATTTTGTGAGGGGGATTGCGAGATAAACATAGTTTGAGAGAAATCAAAATCTGAAACATCATTATTCCTTGAGTGATTTCCTAGAGATTAAGAATGTGACTTTGAGATAAACCTGTGGTCTCCTCTAATAGCTTATTCTGATCATGCTTTTTAGGCTGCCCCTGAAGGATGATAAAGAGAATTTGCTATATTTGAGATTTGTGGTAGTAAGGAATTGACAGGTGAAAACTCCTTATAATCTTCCTTATTTAGATCTTGATAGTTTGTGAATTCTTCCTCTTCTATTTCATCAAATAAATTTGAAGCTATTGAGATTAAGAGATCATGTGCCATTAATTCAATATTAAGAGCATATTCAGTATGAACCTAGGGACCTTTATAGTCTATCACCCTGTAAATAGATTTCTTGAATGAGAACATTTGGTTGCCAAAATCATTTTCAATAATATCTAATGGTTGTTTTTGAAAGATCAGTTCCTAAACTAAGTCATTCATGTGGTCAGAGGAGGAATGACCTTGCAGAAAGATAACTTCAAAAGAATTTTCTTGTACTAAAAAAGGAGGAAAGATCCTATCCAAAGTCATTGGATATTCAATTTGGAGTACTTTGGATTATTTAATCTTCTTAGGAACGAGGTAGAGATTCAAGAGATTATTCTTTAGAGATATTTGAAGCTAATACTAAGTGTATTTATTGACCAATTGATTTATTTTTGTTGCATATTCAATAGACTTATGGTGATCCTTCATGTGACTTTTCTGATCTCTAAGTGTTATAGACAAGGAGTCACTCTAAGATGTCAACCTTGTATTTCCAATGAAGTGTTCATCCCTAAGTGTATTCAAGGAGTTTTGAGAGTAAATGTAAAAAGAGCATTGATTAGGATCTGTATTATGGTAATCATAGACTTCTAGAGAGGGCATTATAGATCATTGACATTGAGAATTAAAATGACCCAAAATATTGGCTATCTTATCAATAGATTGTGCATCTTTCATGTTGATTTCTTGATTCCATTCACCAAACTTTGATTTGATTTTCAAAAGTTTTGGGAACGGCTTGGCCAAACTAAATAGAAGACAAACTCTAACCAAAAGGTGGGTATGTTCATATGGAATGAGACCGTGTTTAACAAAGGTGCCCAATTTATTAGCAAAAATTTCTATAATTTATGGGTCTTGATACTCCAAAGGGAGGGCTAGAAAAGTTATCCAAAAGGGCATAAAAGAAGAAATGAGTGGATCTGGCTTAAAGTTAGGAATCCAAGGGATGGTGAATAAGCCATAGCCTTTGCAAAACCACCCTTTAAATTTATGGACTGAATATCTATCTTCTTTTGAATGGAATAAACCAATGAAATATTGGGCTCCATTATCAATATAAAATATGTCTTTTAAACCCTTCCATTCTTGTTTTGCTCAAGAGGAAATATTAGAAATATGAGGAGAAACCCAAAACTTACCAATAAGAGTAGTTTGTTGAAGATATGGAATTTGTGAATGTAGAGTGTGATTAGATAAATTTATCGCAAGCTCTTGTATCGCCCCATGTTCTTGATTTCGGCCCTATGTACTCTTTGGGTCGATGTTCTCTAGGCCATTATTAGTGGATTGTTTTTTTTCCTCTATCCAATCTCAGAATGCCTCTGACTGTGGTTTCTACTCATTTCTTCTCTAGATCTAAACAAATCTTTTAGGTTTGAAGGGTACTCTCTCATTGATTTTAGGCAATGGGATATGCATGTTGCGGAGAGGGATATTATTTGGTTCAAATAAAAATTTAGGGTTTTGCAAGTGAATTTTGTTAGGCCATGAAATATAAGAAGGGAAATTTCCCATTTCATTGTCTTGCAGATTTGCAACCTCTTTTGGTGTAGGAAGAAAGTAATCTATGACTAAATCTGAATGTGATGGTGAACCCTCACATATATCAAAGATCGGTTGTAGACGCTTGTCAATTCTTATTTTGATGGGCCCTTGGTGTCTATTAAAACCTCTCTATCCCCACCTCTCATGATATCTATTATTTCTTTGAAAAAAATTTGTTTGCTAATAACTTGATGGAATCCTCTAATCCTCCCTGAAATCCTATCTGCAAAGGGTTGAATTCAAAAAATTCTCCCGTCCGTTCCATCGCCACTATAGCCCCACCCGCTCCATTTATTTTTATTAATTAATTATTATTTTTATTAGTATACTTAGATAGAGTATTTAAAACCCCTAAAAATGAATATTGAAGTTTGAATATTTGGCAAATAAATGTTTTATCATATTCATTTAGTTTAGTTTGTGTTTCACAATATATACAAAAAATTCTTCTCTTACAAGATGTAAAAACAAAAAGTCCATCTCATATATGAATTAATCCAAAATATCCACCTAATCAATCTCATTCGCACATTTCGAAATAGGAAACTTTCAAAAAAGAAATTTAGAATATCAATAAACTATTGATATTGTTCACATTTTTTATATATGACACATACTAATACATTGGTCCATGTAAATAAAAATGCAAAATCATTGGTAGTCCTTCAAAATGCTATTATTGTTTATCAATGATACCATATAATCTATCTAACGTATTGTCCAATATAACACACGTAGTCCATAAACTAAAAAAAAGAGAGCAAGAAGGCAAACTGCATAGGCCTTCCCTCTACTTCAAGAGATACTTACATTTCTTACAACTAGCATTCCACATAGAATGAGAGAAGTTGATCATCATCACCTCTAAGTCTTTATCACATAAACACAAAGGACATTGAATTTAGCTTAAAAATAAGCTTTACCTTCAACCCTTTTTCTTGTTGAATCATCAGCTTGTTTAGGCAATACATGTTCTCACTCAACTGATGGAAATGTTCTAGATAATAGCTAAAAAAAGCTTTTTCTTGATTTTTAATACACTTGATATTGTCATCTAATAAGTATGTACCTATGAACAAAGATATTATTGATTTTTGTTTAGTCTGAAAGGTGGAGTGGAGTTTCTTTAAAGCAACTTGAGTTGGATATTTAGCAACAACTTTATTTTTTTTCTTTAAAACTAATATTTCTAAGCTTGTGAGGTTGAGTAAAAATCAAGAGTGATTTTATATATGATTTAAAGTCAAAGGAAGAAAGGAAATATTGTTTTCTTTTAAGTCAAGTAAAACAACTGGGCTCTATATATGTAAGATTGTTGTAGCAAACTTGCATAGTATTTTTGAAGAAAAAGTTTGTTGTTAGGCTGAATAGAAGATCCAACATTTGTAGGTTTTTCTCCATACTGGGGCTTCCTAGGTATATCTGTGTTATTGTCTTTTTGTGAATGACTTCTATTATTTATTTTTGCTTCCACTATTATTTGATATTAATTAACCTATAGTATTGATTGTTATAAATCAAATAGAGTTTCTATTATGTAAATTTATTGTGCAATTAATCTGTAGCTGGGTTACAAGAAATTAACATGGTATGAAAGCTTTAAACTTTGAATACAAAGCCAAGATTTGTAACGTAGATTTCAAAAAAAATAAAAATAAAAAATCATAGTTTGTCTCTAGTTTCTTTTGTGGCTATGAAAAGCAGTGTTTGATATGATGACAAGCTTGAGGGTGCGTCTAAATTCTTATAGTGGAAGGTTTGAATTACATCTATTCTCAAGGAGAACAGGTTGTGGATCTATTCTAGTATAGTAGTGACACCACCTGTGAATGATCTCGTTGCTTTGGATTCATGTGAAGTCAAGGAGGCCAAGGCTCAAAGGAGCATTCTTGATGGAGTAAGAGATCATTTAATTCCTCATCTATTGGGGAAGACATCACCAAGGAGATGTGGGATACGCTCACAAGACTTTATTAGAGAAAATACCAAAGTCGTAAGATGATTCTCAAGGACAAATTGCATAATACCAAGATGTTCAAAGGTAAGAGTGTGACCTCTTACTTGTCCAAGATGACAAAAATTAGAGATGACCTAGCTATTCTTGGAGAGACGATTGTTGAAGATGAGTTTGTGCATATAGCCTTGAATGGTTTTTCAAACCTCCAGGAAGTGTTTTTCAAGTGT
This sequence comes from Chamaecyparis obtusa, assembly GCA_027943335.1. NCBI lineage: Eukaryota > Viridiplantae > Streptophyta > Pinopsida > Cupressales > Cupressaceae > Chamaecyparis > Chamaecyparis obtusa. The sequence continues at coordinate 816,144 of BSBK01002522.1, read as the reverse complement.
GTTGTTGGCAAAGATCGACTATCTGATTAGGTGAGGCTTTGGGATGATTTTGTTCAAGAGGAAATCTATGAAGGTGCTCATCGAGGAGACCAGATGAAGAAGGATAAAGATAAAAAAAATCTTTCTCTTACACACAAGGTTAAGAAGAAGTCTAATAAAGGGAAAACAAAAGGTTCTTCTTCCAAGAGTGGGTAGAAAAGAAAGATAAAATGTTTTTGCTTCCATCAGATGGGTCACTATGCTATTCAATGTCCAAATAAGAAAAAGAAAAATAAGGACAAGAAGAAGAAGAAAGCTTTTGGTACAGTTGAGGTGGATGAGTTTGCATCACGATTTCAAAATGATTTTTTACTCATTACCTGTCTCTCAAGTTCAGTTTCCAATAGGGTATGGTATATTGACAGTGGGGCTTCTTGCCACATGACGAGAGTTAGAGAATATTTCACCAAGTTGGAGGAGAAGAGGCTAGATTCTATATTGAGCTTGGTGACAATGCCAAGTACCATGCAGCTAGTGTTGGCACTATCATGTTTAAGAGGGAGTTTGGAAAACCCTTGTTGGTGGAGGATGATGCAGAGGGAAGGGTGGTGGTATTAGAAACACAATGAGAATTGAAAAATTCAGAGATTTAGGTGTTTGGGCTTATCAAAGAACTTAAATGTATTCAAGACTTGACTTACCAAAATCTTTCCCAAGACCCCTAACTGATATTTTTGGACTTGTAACATTTCAATAACTTAGATTCAAAGATCCTAGGGCTCTGACTGCTATCCCATTTTCCTAGTTTACAAAATGTTCATAAACTATACCAAAATCCCAATACTCTGCCTATTAACCCTGCTGCAAGCTTAGTTTGATAATAACTCAACTTTTTATCAAGACAAGAGATAAGAAAATGATGTTTTTAGATACCCTTTATGGATTTATTCCACATAACAAAAGTTCTCATGTGACTGATTTGGACCAACTCTGCTATCTATAACAGATGCCCTATTTTGATGCATAAAAGTGACTAGTTTTCCAAAGGAACTATGAGAAACACTTCACCTGGCACTTCCAACTCTTAGACAGTGACTTCTTATGTATTCAATCAACCAAATCCAAAAACAATTAACTCCCAACGCTCTGCAACATCAAGACTCTCAATTTGTTGTCTTCGAACCCTGTCAACTAGGGCTTCTTCAATCTCGAAACATAACACACTTCCACCTCCAATTGGTGATTGAATCACCTTCAATGCAATGTAATACACTATTTCAAATTATAAAACATACATCTTACGTGGATAGATCTTTAACTATCACACCTGTGCCACCATTCTCACTACTTCCTTCACTATTCCGGCTGTGCACACACCTGTCCCGTGTGGTTTCTGCATGTATTTGGTTAATAACATATAATACAAGTAAGATTTAACTCACTCCATGAATACCAGGCCTTCATACTCATGGAGTGACTTCCATTATCCTAAACTCTTACTGCAATAACAGAAACAATTAAAAGAAAGTCTCTTGACCTACAACTGGTGCGACAGAGAATTAACACAATATAAAATTCATCAACACAACAATTAGATTGGTTGAAAAACCCTGTCAATGCATTTGAAATTCAATCCAAACAAATGGAATTTCAACTAATAGTCGAATTGCAGGAAAACAACAAGACTTTGATTGCTTATCGTTCACCCATACACCAGCATGTGCACACCAGTGTAACAGTAAATTCAAACCGAATTGAAATTTATAAAATGGACAGTCAAATGGTTGAATGAAACCTTATCAATGCATACAAAATTTGATCAAGAAAATGGAGTTTCAAAACACCATCGATTTGCAGTAAAACAACAGAGTTTTATTACTTATCGTGCACCAGTTGATACACCACAGTCTCCTCTTTTAATAGAGACCCTTTTTCCCAAATAAAAGACTCAAAAATAACTACCTAAAAACTAATTCAACCAACGACAATGTTGAGTTGAATGTTTAAGACTCAAAAACATAACAAACTAAGAACTTCCCTCCTATTCCTAAACTAGCCGGTTGTATTCAAATGTTTGAATTTGAAAAAACCATCCAATGGTTTTATTAAACATTAAACTCTTTTCTATAAGGTCCCTATCCCTTGACCCATTCAAGACTTCTTAAAACATAAATTGGGACTTGGAGTCCATTACAAACAAATTCTTAATCCTTTTAAGGACCATTACAAATGAATTCTTAGTCCTTTTAAGACATTACAAACATAAGACATTACAATCATAACAAAATTTGCATTAATTGAAGCCCACAACAGAGGCTAAGATCCTTGATGTCATGATGTCCTTTGAAGCCTTCTTTATTTTTGACCATGGAACACATGTTGGAGGTGCTCCTGCACCAGAGGATGTGTTATATGTCCTTGGCATGACAAATAATTTAATCTCGGTTTCTAATTTGGAAGACAAGGGTTACATCGTGACCTTTAAGAGGGGAAAATTTTATATTCATACCAAGGATTCCAAAGTTGCAAAAGTGATTGGAGTTAGGCACGCTAACTTGTTTCAATTATATTTTGAGCTAGCACATGAATTGGTAAGCATATATAGAGGGAAAGGAGAATTGTGGCTTAAGAGGGTGGCTCATCTTCACCATGGAGAACTTAAATTTCTCAAATAAATATTGAGAAGATTAATGAAATGTGCAAGGGTTGTGCTCTTGGGAAATATGCCAAAAACAATTTTCCAAGTAGCAGCAATAGATCTGAAGGGATTTTGGATCATGTACACTCATATGTGCATATGCCTATGTCAATAGGATCCTTAAATGTGTATGAGTATTATGTTACTTTAATTAATGATTTATATAGGAAGGTGTGGATATATTTTATGAAGAACAAATATGATGTATTTAGTAGGTTCAAAGAGTTTAAGGCTCTTGTGGAGAACTAGATAGGGAGGAAGATCAAGATAATGAGGTTTGATAGTGGAGGTAAGTATACCTTGAATGCCTTCAAATATTTCTATGCTCAGGAAGATATCAAGAAATAATTGGCAGTTTCATACAATCCTCAACATAATGGGGTTGCTAAGCAAAATAACAAGGCTATAGTTGGAGTAGACAAGGTTGTGCTTCATGATCATAACCTACCTTGGTTCTTATGGGAAAAATCTTGTAGTACGGTTGTGTATATGTAGAATAGGAGCCCTCACAAAGTGTTGGGAAAATTGACTCTAGCAGAGGCATTCAATGGTAAAAAAAACTAGATTTGGGGCACATTCACATATTTGGATGACTTTTGTATTGTCATATTCCTATGGAGAAAAGAACCAAGTTAGAACCAAATGTAGAGAAGTGTATCCTTGTTGGTTACAATAAAAATTCTAAGGCTTATTGGGTTTACATTCTTGCACTCAAGGGAATAATTATTTGTAGAGATGTGAAGTTCAAGGAGGAGAGGTCTCTTCATAAGTATAGAAACTTAATGAATGAGGAGGAACAATCATCCATGATTGAGGTAGCACAAATTTCACAAATTTAAATCATACAAGCTATAGAGAAAAGAAAGAAAACTGAACAAGATGATTAGGAGGAACAAAGAATTCCTCAACCTTATATTCCTATTATAGAGAAGAGGAGAAACAAGGTGACTAAGGACACTTTGAGAGAGGCCTAGGAATATGTTGGTGATCCAAAAGATTCAATCAGATAGAAAAAGGCTCCCAGATGTTATTATGATTATGTGGCACTTATGAGTGAATTAATTGAAGTAGAGCCTTCTAGCTTTCAATATGCATCCAAGCACCAAGTATGGAAGGATGCTATGGTAGAAGAGTATTATTCCATCATGAAGAATAGTGTGTGGGAGGTAATACCACAACTAGAAGATAATTTTGTAGTGGGCTCAAGATGGATGTATAAGATTAAGCATGTTGCAGATGGTAGTATGGAAAATTTCAAAGCTCATTTTGTAGCTAAGAGGTTTTTTCAAAAGGAAGGAATCGACTACAAAAAGACTTTCATTTCAATGACCAAGTACTCATCTATAAGAGATATAATTTTTGTAGTTGTGCAAATGGGTTTGAAGATTCAACATATGAATATTAAAACAATGTTTCTCAATAGAGTAATTGATGAAGAGAATTAATTAGAGCTGCCAAAAGGATTTGAAGCACATGGGAGGGATTCTCATGTTTGCAGGTTGAAAAGAGTACTATATGGACTCAAGTAGGCTCCTAGGGTGTGATATTCATGTATTTAAAATTATTTGCAGAGTGTGGGATTCATCAAGAGTGAGGCAGATTCAAACCTGTATTATGTTCAAGTGAAGGGTGAACTTCTCATACTGTTATTGTATGTTGATGAATTATTTCTCACAAGGTCTGGGGAGCTCTTAACACACTATAAGAAGGATCTTGTAGGAGAGTTTGAGATGAAGAACATGAGGTTGATGCACTACTTTCTGAGATTAAAGTTTTGGCAGAAAGGGAGAGATGTTACTTGGACAAGGGAAATACTTAATTGATATACTGAAGCAATTCAGGATGGAGAACTGTAAGCCCATGTCCACATCACTTGTGACCAACTAGAAGCAGATTGATGCTTCCAGATAAAAGGCAGTGGACCTGACTTTATATAGGTAGTTGATATACTCTCTTATGTATTTGGTCAATACTAGGCCAACCATTTGTTTTGTAGTAAACTCTCTTAGTAAGTTTATGGTGGAACCTAAATGTGTGCTCTAGATAGCTACAAAGTATGTTTTGAGATATCTTCGAGTCACTACTGATTATGAATTGAAGTATGTTCAACAAGATGGAGTGAAGCTCAAGGGGTTTACTAATGTAGATTGAGAAGACAATATAGTTGACAAGAAGAGCACTTCAAGGTGTTGTTTCAGTTTGGGATCAAGAGTAGTCTCTTGGTACAATAGGAAACATAAGTCAATTGCACATAGTTTTGCAAAGGTAGTATATATGGTAGCCAGTATGGTTACGTGTGAGAATATCTAGCTTTGACAAATTCTAGCTGGGCTCTTTGATCAGAAGCTAGATCCTTCAGTAATTTACTATGATAATAAGAGTTGCATCAAACTCTTTGGGAATCCAGTGTTTCATGAAAATTCAAAGCACATTGAGATTAAGTACCATTTCACCAGAGATTGTGTGGAGAAGGGGATAGTGAAACTCTGGTACATTCCTATGGGTGAATAAATAGTAGACATCTTGACAAAGGCCTTGATGGAGAATAAGTTTGTATTCTTCAGGGATAAGTTGGGTGTTGTGTAGAACACCTTCTTCACTAAGAGGGAGTGTTGATTTTTGTTTAGCTCGAAAGGTGGAACAAAGTTGCTTTAAAACAACTCGAGTTGGATATTTAGCAACAACTTTATTTTTTATTCTTTAAAAAGAATATTTCTAAGTTTGTGAGGTTGAGTAAATCAAGAGTGATTTTATAGATGATTTAAAGTCAAAGGAAGCAAGGAAAGATTATTTTCTTGCAAGCTAAGTAAAAAAATAGGGTTTTATATATGTAAGATTGTTGTAGAAAACTTGCATTGTATTTTTGAAGAGAAAGTTTTCTATTAAGATGAATAGAAGATCCAACATTCACAGGTTTTTCCCCATACTAGGATTTCTTGGGTATATTTGTGTTATTGTCTTTTTGTTATTGGCTTTTCTTATTTATTTTTTCATCCACTATTATTTGTAGTTAACTAACCCAGAGTATTGATTGTTATAAATCATATATAGTTTATATTTTGTGAATTTATTATTCAATTAATCTGTAGTTGGGTTATAAGAAATTAACATATATCAGGGTAACATAGCTTAGAGATTAAGACACATGAAACTTAGTCCTTCTACCCAAACTTTGATGCAAATCAAGTATGGGTCTCACCATTGCAATCATGGACATCACACAAGGGGCACCATCCATATTATTCACATGTTCCAATATTCTCATCATCAATAGCCTTAAGTTGCCAATCTCCCTTTCTAGATACACCATGAAGCCTCAAATGGCTTCTCACTAGTCATCCTTGCCTTGCATTTCTTGTTGTTTGCCTACCCTAGAAACGCTACTCTTACTTTTTCTATCCTTCAAAGCATAAGCTCTAGTAGAAAGTAATAATTGTTACAAATGCAAATGAAACAACCCCATCATTTTCCAAAATGTAAAACATATGATTTGACCACCATGTCTAATCAACATGCATCATAACAATAATGTTGCCCAATCCAAATCTAGAGCATATCACCCCATGATAACTCCTTGTCATACTTATACACTACCTATCATATCTTTACATAGACACACAATTATCCAATCATTATCATGTAAACCAACTCTTTATCATACTAAAAATATTAATTTTTTTATAAAATTAATCTTATTATAATAAAATATTACATCTTTGTTTTAGTGTTGGGTAATTTTTTTAATGTGATTGTGGTGCTATCATGACATACCCTTAAACGCCATGTAAACCTCTTTTGACCCAAAACTATGAAATGGTAAGCCACAATTAGGAGACTTCATCCCCATTTAACAATGTTGAGGCTCAAACTTGACGAAATGGTAAGGTCACAATCGAGGGACCCTATTCATATTTAATAATGTTGAGGTTCAAACCTATGAGCACATTGTATTGGAAAAGACATAAGCTTGTGATCACAATGGCCCAACAAGGTTTAAACTTTGGTGGTCACAAAAACACTGCCACTACTTAGTCAACATGCTTTGAAAAGAACCCTAAAAGTTCTCTTCTTTATAAAGAGATCATATTTTTAATTTGTATCATAATAATATATAGAATAAATTTAAAATAATTATAATTATTTTAACAATTGCATAAAATAAAACCCACACACTTGAAGAGTATGCAAAGGCAGGGAGATTGTTCTTTGAGAACTTTGTAATTATATGGGATAGTGAGTCATGGCTTTGTATCACCACCTATTCTATAAGCATTCAATAAAATTCTCTACCATTTGGTTAGTAGAATTGGGGCAGGATTGGCTACGGGGCTTTCACTTTTTCCCCAAATCCACCATTTGGAACACATCTTTGCAATTTTGGTTTCCTCCTCGAAAATCTGGTTTAGGCCCTAAAATGGGTGGCACTATCTTCCCAACCAATAGGTGGAATTTGATTTTTAATTCGTGGATTTAGGTTTTTGTGAAGTGGGTTTAATATTTGGTTGTGTCTGCCCCAATTCTCATGCATTGTGTACTAAAACCCGAATTCATTTTTTACATCTCCGAGCAAGAAAGACTCATTTGCATATGTGAGGGTAAATTATTTTTCAAATCAATTGTGGTCTCGAAGAATGGTGTAAATTCTTTTTTCTATTTTAACGTTGCGTCTTGGACACCCATACACTTTGAATACTATTTTCCATTTGTCTGCCTGTCATTTGTTGTGTGCAGTGTGCTCTCCGTGGTGTGCCCTTTCGAAGACTATTGTATAGTGTGCTCTTCACGGTGTGCCCTTCTATGTTGTGTGGTCTTTTCACTTTGTTGACCAGGTCTTTTTCTTTGAAACCCTAGTTCGTGAGGTATTTTCCTATAGCTACATCATGGTTCATGCCAGCTACATCATGAACAAGAGTTCATGAAACCTTAGTTCGTGATGTAGCTAGCATTTTGCTTGTAGCATCCTAAGCAAATGGAAAACTAATTTCACATACCTTGTTGATCTGTAAGTCATGATTTTAGCTGTTAAATGTATCATCACATCACATAATAAATAATGTTTATGTATTTGACATACCTATTTATGTTCATGAGGTATTTTCCTTATTGGAAATAATATGGTTGAATGTAAATGTTTGGCATCAAAATTTTCCATTATAAGGCTTTTATTTGACATAGATCTAGTCACAATGTGGGAGTTCGGTGTTACTAAAGTAGGTTGAAGTTACTTGGCCTAAACTATGCCCTCATAAAGGGTCTTCAAATGCCTAAGAAAGAAGCCTATTATTTCTCCTTGTTTTTTCTATTTTAGGAAGATTCTTTGTGATTATACAATGCTAATGTCTTCTCTTGAGTTACTGTTTATGTTGAGGGATTACTCGCAGAGCCCACTAAATTTTTCCACAAATCCTGTAGACAATATGTATTAGGTACAACTCTATCTATGATATATTTATTGTTAAACCTTGAAGAGGTTAATTTTTCTATAGAAAAGATAAGTGTGTGCATCTAAATTCTCCACTCTAAATTACATAGCCATGTTCAATTGTTTAAAATGCTAGTAATTAGTTTTCCATTTACTTAGGATGCTGCAAGAAAAATGACAATTACATGGCCATGAAAAATGTAGAATATCATTATCTAAAAATTTAGCATGTAATTTAGTGTTCCCATATGCATAGTTGGTATCATACAGTAATGTGTGACTATTTGAGAAGTAACTTCTCTTTCGATACTGACAACTACCTTCCTTTCTTTTGCATTGTCACTAAAAAATGATTGTAATTTCCACTCACGCAAAAGTTGTGTGGTGGTTTGAGGAGGAGCATCTCCTCGAGGAGAAGAACTTCAATTTGCTTTAGTAACACCAAACTCCCACATTGTGACAAGTGATCAAGTATAGTAACACCAGACTCCCACATTGTGACAAGTGATCATGTAGTTAGTACTCTATCATCATTTTCATATTACAGAATAACATCTAAATTTTTGTCAGCACTAGAGTGAATTTATTAATACAAAATCATTTCCAGTGAACTACAGACAACTATGTACTATAGCAGCATTAAAATTAACTGTAGCATTGATCTATAGCAACACATATGGAAACAACTACAATTTAACATGATAACATTAACTTTGCCACTAGACTGCAGCAACACATTGAAGATAAGGATGAGAAGCGGAAGAAGTTCTGGTGATTAAATGCCTAAACTCATGAATATCCACAAACCCATCTCCATTATAATCTACACTCTCAATCATGCTCTCACAACACCTCACATCATTCCCGTCCACAAATCCTAATTTGGAGAGAACATCAGCCAACTCCATTGCACTGATAAACACATCTCACATATTTCCTTCTCCTCATCCTTCACCATATCAAATTAGTGAACTTACCATATCTCTTTTGTAATCTACATTGAAATAGATAGTAATTCTTTGAATCTAAATGTATTGAAATAAATCTTACCAACTTTGCAATCTTTGACTTATGTTTAAACTTTATATACTCAATTTAGTGTACACTCCTATAAGTGTGTTCTAAAATGCCCTAGACATTTTTTCAAGAATTTATCCAGCATTAAATTGATTTATGACCACTCTTAAGCCATCCCAAACCACTTAAAATGTACACAAGAAATTTACTCAGTTTAAAAACGTTGTCTGTCTTGGACACCCATACACTTCAAATACCTAGGTGAGCTTTAGAAATTTAGAGGAGTCTATAACCAGAACTACTAGAAGTGTCCTAATATGTTTGTTACTAGTAATTTGGATCTAAGCAAAAAATAAATCTAGAATGAGTTTTATTTCAAAAAGTTTCTAATCTCTAAACTCTTATGATACTAAGTTTTCCTCTCCCCTCATAAGGTTTTTTATTTTTCATATTCAAGAAAGCTCCAGAACAATCCTTAGTTTCACTTCTTCTAGTTTTCCATTGTTAATTCCTTATTCTCCTTCTTGTCCTTCTCTCTTCCCTGTCTCATTTTTCATGAATCCATTGCCTTCCTAAATATAATGGCCTCAATGAATCTCTATTCCTGTTCATTTTCATTTTGTATTGCAGTTTCCCATAAATCTAATCACACATTTCCTATTTCCTTCCTTTATTTACTCTCTTTTTTACATCACTTGTACAAAAATTATAGGTATATTTGCACCATAGTGTTTCATTCCTCCAAATTCAAATTTGCACACACCACTCTTGGAAAACAAGTCTGAATTCTTAAGCCACATGAGCTGGAACTTAAAAGGGCTTTTCTTAGATGGCACATCCGAGGAATCCTCCAAATAGAAAGGGAATGATCAGATCTTGCAACATTAACGATGGATAATTTCAAAATCTAAGGATTTTCATCTATTTAGACAATACTGGAAATGTGATCAACCTTTATAAAATCCTTCCCACCTAGTAATCCAAAATAAAGTTAGTTGATTTAAGAATGAATACTAGAAAACCATCCTTAGTTGTAAAAATTTTAGAAGTCTAATTTAGATTTGGAGATCCTGATCAATCTACTCTTTTATACCATGAAGCCATTGTAACATTAAAATCACCTCCAAGAACCATATTTTGATACATCATAAGAGCTAATTGAGCAGAGATATCATCCCAAATTTTCTCCATTCTAATAAGACTATTGGGACTAGAAAAATTAATTGGTAGGAACAATAGGAAGGGGCACATCATCAACTTAAAGAGTTAAATTAGGTGCATTCACATTCATACACAAGAATCAAAGATTATTTCAATGAAGTAAGAACTGTCATGTAGATTATTTTGATGAATTAAAAACTGCTCTGTCTCTCCTTAGGGATAATATTTTTTCCTCATTAAAACATTGCTCTAGCTGAAAATAGGCTTCCTGCCTCATAACAATTTGAATTCAGTGACCATTTACTGCATACTTGTGAAATGTGACCAACTTAATAGCAAGCACAACAACAAAAAGGATCCCTTCATTGTTTAGTTCATCTACAAACATCCTGAAGGCAAGGATAAAATAATCTTTTATGGGAGGGGAAGATCTAAATCATAGGAAATTTTGATGCAATTATATAATATACGGGATCGAGAAAGAAGTTTATAGTATACAGTAATTTTCTTGGGATCTAGTTGAAGATAAAAAATTTGACAGCTAAATGTTAATATATTCGGCACACCACACTTTAGAAGTTCAACTCGTACATTTACTGAATGTGTACAAGACCAACAATCATCTTAAGTATTCTGCCAGCTAGAGGCTCTGTGGTTGGAGCTCTTGCTAGCCCTTTTGTGCCTTTGCAGGGATCTGTCTCTCCTTCTGTTGGTGGTTCTGTGGTTCCTGCCAGCTCTGCTAGTGGTTCTATAGACGTTGTTCCTACCAGCCCTGCTGGTGAAGTTTCTAGTGTTGTTGCTCCTCTTGATGGATGTCTTCCTGGCCCTAATCCAGATATTGATTTTCCTTCCACTTCTGCTGGCTTGATTTCTACTGCGGGTAATGTTGTCATTGTCCCTCTTGTTGGGAGTCTTTCAGATTCTTTTCTGGGGGCTATTTCTTTGGATTTGGTTTGCTGGCAGAAGAAGGCCGCGACTATTGAAGAAGGTTGGATTACTATCAATGGAAAAAATTCAAAGAAATCCTCCTGTTCTTTCGACATGACTCTCTGATCTTGTAATAAGGGATCTTAGGCCTCTTGGTGTCCCTCCTCCTTTTGGATGGACTATAATGTCGTGGGTGCTTGTAATGTTTTATCATTTGTGTGCCCTTGTGGGGTTCAGTCCTTTTCTTTGGTTTGGATTGTTGTACTAATGGAACTTCAATAGTCTAATCTTTTGTCCTAGATTTGTAAAGGGTTTCGGGGTCCCTTCAAAAGCTATTTTTACCGTAATAAAAAAACATTCATCTTAAGTAGGTTTAAACTTTCGTGGTGCTATTATTCAATTCTACCAAATGAATGCAATGGAGAATTTAGACTCCTGCTCATAACATGACACAAAGCTATGCCCAATAAGGGGTAAGATTAAATGTAATTTTTTATCTTATAATCAGATCTACCCACATTTTAGACTATATTCTTAGTTTGACATATACACTCTTTGCTTTAAGAAATTTTCAGATCTGTTGCATCTGAGATCCACACATGGTCAATGCTTCCTTGTTGATCTATAAGTCATGATTTTAGCTGTTAAATGTATCATCACATCACATAATAAATAATTTTTATGTATTTGACATACCTATTTATGTTCGTGAGGTTTTTTCCTCCAAATTCAAATTTACACACACCACTCTCTCACCACACTAGAGATTTCACATACTCAAATGTGAATAGAGTATAATTGAAGGTTAAAATAAACCTGCAAGGAACGTATATTCAAACTCAAGAGATGCCAACCATTGCCTTTTGATGGTATAAGGACTTAATATAAAATAAATATATATAGATAAAAAAGTGTTATGTTCCTGATTTCTGAAATCAACCATGGTAAGGCTAGTGAACCAATTTCCTTAAAGAAGAACACAGATTGTTACCATAACATAACGTAAAATAAGTTTTTATTCTGAATCAAAAATAAAAAATAACACAGAGAATTGTTATACAACAGAACAATCTTTTGTAAGAATATAATTATAGAAGCTTAAAAAGATAAAAGCTAAAACAACAAATAGTGAAACTAGAACTGTAGGGATCATGTTTGCTAGTTGGGAAGGGTCTGCTATGGATAGTCATTTTCTAGCTTCAGCTCTATCAAGAGCAGATCCTCTTGTTGTTCCCCCTGGTAAGCCAAATCATAGTTTAATGTACTCAAGGGTACAATCAATATTTCAAGTTTTAACAATCTACTTAATTTATGTAGGAAAATAGTTTCTAGTGGATGCTGGATATCCCAATGCACCTAGATTTCTTGGTCCTTATCGGTGTACACACTACCACCTTAAGGATTTTTTAAGAGAGAATCCAATAAACTCTCGACAAGAGTTGTTCAACCACCAACACTCCTCTCTTATAAATTCAATAGAGTGTACATTTGGTATTATCAAGCAACATTTTCCAATCCTGAGGTGTGCCATGTCTTATTCTATCATGACACAAGCCCATATTGTATTAGCATGTTGCATACTACACAACTTCATTATGATAGAGGATGACATTCCATCAAAAATTGGTACCAAAGAGGAAGATGATCATGATGGGATAGATGTACCAATGCTTGAGACATATGGGTTGTCTCAGCATGATAGAGACTAGTGGGCACAGTTTTGAGATGATATAGAAAGTAGAATGTGTTTAAGTTGATGAAAAACAACCCACAGCTCCCAAGAACACCTGGACACAAACACCTGTCACAGAAAGAGAGAGAAGCAAACAACTATGGAGACCTGGACGTATGGATCCATGAGAGAGGAGAAATCCTTGATGTGCAAAAACAAAAGTTGCAATCAATAATGAAAATGTTAGAAAAGGTTACAAAGTGTTATGAGATCAATCCTTATAAAAGGAGATCAGAAAACCTAAAAAGGTAAAACCCTAGGTTGCATAATAATAATTAATAAAGCAATTAATTATTATATGCCTAAAGTTTAGCTTAAGTTGAAAGAGGTAATAAGTGATTTAATAATTAAATCAATATGATTCAATTAATAAGCAAACACTTTATTACTCTAACACCCCTCCCTTAAGATAAACTTTGGGAGAAGCTAAAAACCTAGAAAGAACAACTGAAAGCAAATGGGTCTCAGCAACAAAAGGCCTGATCAGGTACCTAAGTACAAAAGAGAGTCTCTATAAAGTGGAGAAATAGAGAAAACCACATGGGAAAAACTCTACTCCAAAAAGAGACCAAGACTAGTCTAAAGGACTGAAGAAGCCTCCAAAACTAGGAATGTTCCAAAAAATAGGAACAAAGATGAACATGTACAACACCACTGAAGCATGAAACTACAAACTCTATCAAGAAGAAACTGATGATCTGAAGATCCTCCACAAAAAATATGACCAGGTAGAGAAGACTGTAATTTGTATGAGTACCCTCAAATAACACTACTTGAATCAAGAGGAAAATAAAGGTAAACACCTAAACTCAAAGATATAGATGGCATAAACACCAAAAGTCTAAAGAGCTGATCAATCAAAGCTGGAAGAGTGCATCCAAAAATAGGAAAGAAAAGAGTGTCCATATGGTAAATGATCCATCTCACTGGAATGCATAGGTACCCAGCCATTGCAACCACCTAGTACATAGAATCAAATACTGAATACATAGCTCACACTATCTAACCAAGGAAGCAATAGAATCAATAGTAGAAACGCCCCCCCCCCCCCCATACTACTAACAAGGGAGTAATGACAAGTACACTAAAAAGATCATCTAATATGAACTGCATGATGAAGATGAATCTGAAACATCAAATGTGCAGAGAGAGTACAAACACATATAGAGATACCTGAGGCTAATGTCATTAGAGGAACACTCACATGACAAAAGAAGATGACAAACAAAGGCAAACATCATACCCTCCTTGCATTTTATAATGGAGTGCAAGTACAAAGAGCACGAACAAGTGCAAGATCCCATACATGCAATAGAATGACACTTTATCTCAATGTGTGTCCATAAAAGAATGCTACAAAAATGAAGTATACACTGCTCAAAGAAGATCGAAGGCTTTTGAAACAAAAGAACATCCTAAGATGAGCCATCCCTCAAAGGGAAGAGATCTTAGGACCTATAACAACCAAGATATCCACCAGACTGCAAAAATGCAAGAATTTGAATAAAATGAACTTGGAGCAGAATCTAGTAAAATGACTCACATCAATGGAAATCTCTCAAAACAAGCTTTCCAACGATATATCATTTTTTGAAAATGAAGTCCAGATGCCCAAGATAGAGCTCCCAGAGTGCAGAACTAAAGATCTGGCTTTGACAAAGAAAAGCACCATCAAAAAAATAAAACTAGAAAATATAACCTCCAGATCTGGAAAGAGCTTAGAATCAGCTTTCCGACGATATCTCATTTGCCAAATTTTGACATCGTATGCTCAAGATATGAGCAACAAACCAACAGCTACACTGGAGGGCCCAAAGAAGGTGTCTAGAAGGATCTGAGGATGGGTGACATCAACAAAATGATAGAATCACACATGAAACCATTAGATCTGATAAAATCTCAAAAAGAGCTTTGTGACAATGTCTCATTTTTTGAAAACGGAGGCCGGATGCAAGAGAAACAAATCCCAAAATGCAGGAGGTCTAAAATGCCAAGATGACAGAGAACATCTGACTTTGATAGCAAAAAAGAGCATCAAAATGGAAAAATCACAAAACCATACAACAAATTCAGATCGGGCTCAAAACCAACTTTCTGATGATGTATTGCATGCCCAATTTTGATCCTAGATGTCTGAGATATGGGCAAAAAACCACAGGTAGCTCCAAAGGGCCCAAAAATGTGTCTAGATGTGCTGACATCAGCACTTCATGCGCTTAAAATTGACGGTCAAATGGTCATTACAGCATACAAAGCCTTTGGGGCTAAAATATGGGCCCCTGGTCGCCATATGACCAGGGGCTGAGAATGCATGCGTGGGCTTAAATTTGATGGCCAAATGGCCGTCACTGCCCACTTATAATTTTTTTTTTCAAAATCGCATGCGCGCCTCAGGATCTGTGCTAGGTAGTTTGGAATTTGCTTCGATTTACGTGTCATTTTTTTCTTCGATTTGCACACCAAATAGGAAAATGGTTGCCTCAATTTGCATGCTAGATTGGTACAATCACAGCTTGATTTAGGTGCTAATGTTGTATAGATTTTGCCTCGATTTGCCTGACACCCAAAATGTTTTTGTCTCAAAAGCCAACATGTTCAAAATTGACAAATTTTATATGAATTTTGACTATCTCGGGCCCTCTGGACGCAATTGTGAGGTCCATTTGGGCCAGAAGTGCTCCAAAAAATAGTGATCTTCTCAGGATCCGTGCCAAGGCTGATTGCAATTTTTTTTGCCACAGACTCCAACTTTGTCCAAATTGGACAAATTTTATATGAATCTTGAGGTTCTTGGATGCTTTGAATGCAATTGTGAGGTCCGTTTGAAACCAAGATGACTAGAAAAATAGGTCCCCCTAGATCTGACAGGAAACCCTCTAAAAACACAGATCTGACGAACACGATCGAATCTCTCAAGAAGAGGATAGGGGCAAATAGATCTAAAGCTATGATACCATGTTGAAGTTGATGAAAAAAACCCACAACTCCCAAGAACACCTACATGCAAACACCTGTCACAGAAAGAGAGAGAAGCAAACAACTATGGAGACTTGAACGTATGGACCCATGAGAGAGGAGAAATCCTTGATGTGCAAAAACAAAAGTTGCAATCAATAAGGAAAATGTCAGAAAAGCTTACAAAGTGTTATGAGATCAATCCTTATAAAAGGAGATCAGAAAACCTAAAAAGGTAAAACCCTAGGTTGCATAATAATAATTAATAAAGCAATTAATTATTATATGCCTAAAGTTCAGCTTAAGTCGAAAGAGGTAATAAGTGACTTAATAATTAAATCAATA
Organism: Chamaecyparis obtusa; assembly: GCA_027943335.1. Classification (NCBI taxonomy): domain Eukaryota; kingdom Viridiplantae; phylum Streptophyta; class Pinopsida; order Cupressales; family Cupressaceae; genus Chamaecyparis; species Chamaecyparis obtusa. The sequence goes on along the minus strand of BSBK01002522.1, from coordinate 799,908 downwards.
TGATTCAATTAATAAGAAAACACTTTATTACTCTAACAAAATGTCGGAAGACTACAGATCCTGAGAATAGTTATTCTTTTATGGGTCAATGTATGAAGATACTTTGATATACATGATGGTTTCCTTTTTCTTTTGTTTGTATCTGGAAGTATTGGACTTTTATAGGTCAATGTGCTTTATTTGAGTAAACTAATGTATGAAGATACTTTGATATCCATGATGGTTTCCTTTTTCTTCTATTTGTATCTATAAGTATTGGACTTTTATGGGTCAATGTGTTTTATTTAAGTAAACTGATGTATGAAGATACTTTGATATACATGATGGTTTCCTTCTTTTTTTTTTCTGTTTGTATCTGGAAGTATTGGACTTTTATGGGTCAATGTGTTTTATTTGAGTAAATTGATGTATGAAGATACTTTGATATACATGATGGTTTCCTTTTTCTTTTGTTTGTATCTGGAAGTATTGGACATGCTAGTTTTTTATTTGCTATATTATACCGATTTATGCAAATATCTATAGGTATATAGGGAAGCATCTTTTGAACAGTTACAATCAAGCATAAAGATCAAAACAAATGTTAATAGCAAGCATTGAATAATGATAGAGTGTCATTAATTAAAGATGGATGATAATATTAGATATTGTACATGGATAAACTACAGATATTAAATTATCATAATGAAGAAATTTTCTATAAGTTCCGTGACAGTCCTATCTTATTAAAGATAACAAACTCAAATAACTACATGACTTGTTATTGGAATAAATTTAGAGGAGAATTATCTATAGTCTGAGTTTCCTTTTTCTTTTGTTTGTATCTAGAAGTATTGGACTTTTATGGGTCAATGTGTTTTATTTGAGTAAACTGATGTATGAAGATACTTTGATATACATGATGGTTTCCTTTTTATTTTGTTGTATCTGGAAGTATGGGACATGCTAGTTTTTTATTTGCTATATTATACCGATGTATGCAGACACAATGATACAATTATATGTCCATAAATATATTCCATGTCATATGTTTATACCATTAACAACAATATGTACATTGTGATCAACCGATCTAGACCATGGCATACATAGAACTAATGATGAGCATGGAAGAAACTGGTAACACGAACCAAATATCTTCTTCCTCAAAGAAGATAATGTGGACAAAAAAGATGGAACACAAGTTTCTATACTTGCTCCTCAAGCAAGTACAACTTGGAAGAAAAGGTGAAGGGGGCTTCAAAAAAGAAGCATGGATTGTCTTTGAGAGGAGGTTCAATGCGGATATGCATGCACCTCAATCTAACAAAGGACAATTTTAAAAACAAGCTGAAAACATGGAAGCTTCTATATAGAGTGATGAAGGAGCTGAGAAATGCAAGTGGTTTTCTTGGAATGAGGCAACTCAATGCATGGATGCTGAGGATAGCGTGTGGGATGAGCTTCTGAAGGTAGGCGATCTCTCTACTATTTTGATTGAAATAATATTGCCTTCTTATAAAGTTAATAATGAAAGAAAAAGAACCTAATCCATTTATTTATGCCAACATGTAGATAAGAGAATTCAAAAATGCCAAAGTGTATAAGAGGCAACCCTTCCAATACTTCAATGAATTGGGTGTAATTGTGGGTAATTACATTGCTGAAGGTAATGTAGCTACGATGGCCCATGAGACTGAAGAAGGGAACCCTATGGAAGAGGCATTCAATGTGCATGATGAAGAGGATATTGGTTTCAGTATACATCTTGATAGTGTTGTTGATTGGGATGAAGACCCTTATCCTTCCAATTAGTCCACTACAACTGCAGGTGGTAGAGGAACTCCTACATCATCATCATCAAGGATGGGAAAGAGGAGGAAGGCAAGTATGGCTGCTTCCTTGGATGTCATTTGTGAAACAATGAAGAAAATAAAAGATGGCATCAACAATGTTCACCTTCACAAAATTGATAAATCTGATGGTGATAATTCTTTGATGGGCGCATATACTACTCTCAAATCCATTCCTGAATTGAGTCGAGGTGTTTTCCTGAGGGTATACGACACCTTCATGGTTCAACATGAAAGAGCCAAAGGGTTCTTGCTGATGAGTGAGGAGGAGAGAGTGGATTGGATTGCAGCCACATTTGGTGGATTGTAGTTATTTTCTACATACTTTATCAAACTTTATCATGAGTTCAAACTTTATCATAGTTCGTTCACATACACTAATACAACTGTGTTTTGGTTGATTTTTACGCTGAAACTTAGTTTTTGTTACTGACTCGGGAGATCATTGTTTATTTAATTTTAATTATTAGATTAACAATAAGTATGAATAGATAAATTTTGCAGATATGGTTAGATTAGTCTGTGATTCTTGGTTGTTGTCTATCATTCTTTGTTGTCATTAGTCTATGATTCTTGGTTGTTGTTCTTTTTCATAATGTTTGAAGTTCTTTTTCATTATTTTTTGCATCATGCTGAGACTTAGACTATAGATAATACTCCTCTAAATTTATTCCAATAACAAGTCATGTAGTTATTTGAGTTTTCTATCTTTAATAAGATAGGACTGTCACTAAACTTATAGAAAATTTCTTCATTATGATAATTTAATATCTGTAGTTTATCCATGTACAATATCTAATATTATCATCCATCTTTAATTAATGACACTCTATCATTATTCAATGCATGCTATTAGCATTTGTTTTGATCTTTATGCTTCATTGTTACTGTTCAAAATATGATTCCCTATATACCTATAGATATCTGCATACATCAGTATAATATAGCAAATAAAAAACCAATATGTCCAATACTTCCAGATACAAACAAAAGAAAAAGGAAACCATCATGTATATCAAAGTATCTTCATACATCAGTTTACTCAAATAAAACACATTGACCCATAAAAGTCCAATACTTCCAGATACAAATAGAAGAAAAAGGAAACTCAGACTATAGATAATGCTCCTCTAAATTTATTCCAATAACAAGTCATGTAGTTATTTGAGTTTGTTATCTTTAATAAGATAGGACTGTCACTGAACTTATAGAAAATTTCTTCATTACGATAATTTAATATCTGTAGTTTATACATGTACAATATCTAATATTATCATCCATCTTTAATTAATGACACTCTATCATTATTCAATGCTTGCTATTAGCATTTGTTTTGATCTTTATACTTCATTGTTACTGCTCAAGAGATGCTTCCCTATATACCTATAGATATCTTTCAATGTGACAGTTTTTGTTATGGAGTTTTCTTTGTAACTGAAAGTTGTCAAATCTGATATGAGTTGCACTCATTGTCTGTAACTGGTTTATTCAATAAGATGTTAATCACTAAAATTTTGAGCCTCAAGTTTTCATGTTGATCACATTATATAGTTGTTTCTTGTACATTTGATATAGTGTGATGGTTACACCATGGTGGTGTGATTTTTACCATCTAGATTAAACCCTTATTTATTTAGGTGACTTAGTAGATTAATAACTTCAAACAAAAGCATTTACCTCCAAATTTTAAAATTGTTGGAAAGTTTCTATTTGAGATCAAATTACAACTTAGAGAAACAGATATGTTGCCTAGCCTTATAAAATTTTTCCAGTAGGCAGAAGATCTAGACTTAGTAGCACAATCCACACAAAATTAACAACAACCTCCTCTACATTGTGTTTACCTACTCCTTTTGTCATTGATGTCTTGATAAAGCCAGGACAGTAGCAGTTAATGCTTATTCTGCGACCCTCAGAAGAAAGCCTTGCAAGAATTCTAGAATAGGCATTTAGAGAAAGTTTATAGACTGAGTAATTAGGCCACACTATGGGCCATCCCTCAGTTTATCATGTCCCTAATTGTGCTTGTTTCAAAAATGTGTCCAACATATTGACATATTCTCAAAATTTGGTGCTTGAATTGTTCCTGTGCATTATTAATCTTGTTTATATTTATATCAATTGCTAAGTCCATTTAAACATTCCACATCTCTATGTTTATGATAGCAATAGTTGCTTGGAATAATTAAAGTTCAAAGAAATATATGCATAAATATATATTCCTTGCTTCAATGGTTTAAGCTTTTTTCTTCAGAAATATGTTCGTATTTCCATTATTTTCTCTCTATTGGACAGAACACTGAAATTGGGCCGTCACTAATGTGGGGGGGCGACATGGGAGTTTATGGGGGTTATTACAAAACTATCGCCGACCAATAGATTTTATATGGGAGCTTACACACTTTAATCTTGGAACAATTATTTTTTAGGTTCTAATGGTTACTACTAATAACTTCCTTCCTTCCCTCATCTATCTAGTAACAAACATTTGCATTAATAACCTTATATGTATCTTGTATAATAACAGCTTTACATTAATGCTAGCTTTCTTTGTTGTACCTCCTACTCTTAAATTATGATAGTGACTCCATGAATTATTTATGGCATTATGATGAAACATGAGGTTCTAAAACTATTCCTTACCCTTTGAATATTTTGTTGATCCTTGTTATGATGTTCTATTCACAATGCATTATTATGTCTCTGATCTCTCCTAGAATCTGTTATAGCACAAATACCAATGCTATCATGCAAATTGGTATCTACAATCAAGGTCAGATTTGAAGTAATTACTGGATGTTATGTAAATTGTTACTTCAATAAACATCTTTGTGTCTATAAATTTAGTATAGTGATAGAGATAGAGTCCAACCACTCATTATGCCTTTTCATTAGGTATGAAGTGACAGAAAATGAGACTCTATCTCTGTCAATGTACTCTTCTCCTATCTTTGTCACTATACTCTTCTCCTATCTAGATCTGATGTAATTTTATTGGATGTTATGTAAATTGTTACTTCAATAAACATCTTTGTTATCTAGAAATTTAGTATAGTGACAAAGATAGAGTCCAACCACTCATTATGCCTTTTCATTAGCTTTGAAGTCATAGAAAATGAGACTCTATCTCTATCACTATACTCTTCAGTGAGATCTTGATGAATTTCTCCACAACTGTGGGCAAGTCATTATTCTCTCTTTCAACTCTTGTGATTCAGTATGACTGTGAAAGTTTATAGACATATTCTTGCATTTGTTAGTCTTGCTTCTTTTAACATATTTAAGTGGAATACTCCAAGGAGTACCACATGATGAATGCTTAATTTAATACATTGTGAAGGTGTACTCTTAGAACTGTCGATTTCTAGTTCTTTAGCAGAGATGGTGATATAAATGTGTTTTAGTAGATGACTGTATTGTTCATGATTTTGTGCCATGTTATATGTATATACCCTAACCATCTAGTTATTACTGTTGCATTACGAAATTAAGTGGAATAATTCTACTTTGTTTAATGCTCTATTTCATCTTGAATTTCTTTTGATATTTCAAAACCACATGATAGGTGCAGAAACATAAATGGATAGTTCTGAGACTACACATATGATGATATTGTGAGACTACACATATGCTGACATTAAAAATATTTGAAATAGCTTCTGGATTCGACTGTGTACATATTTTTGGCATCAACTTTTTTGATCACACTCTGTGATCCTTCATTAGGATGAAAGAGAGAAAAATGATTGAAAGAAAAGTCCATCAATTTGCTCTATTGCAATCATTTTGCTCTCTTTCATCCTGATGATGGATTGGAGAATGTGATCCGAAATGTTGATGCAAAAAAAATGTACACAATCGAATGCAATGAACCATTCGATGAAAAAATCTAATGTACACAAATGTGCAAGACTCCACATATGTTGATAAAAAAATGAGCTATCTGATGATTGTTTATTGTTCATGTTTGTAAACGGTCAATATTTCTAATGGTACTCCTTGGTGTATTCCATTTTAAAATAAACAAGTTTTAGTTTTTCTATCATGTTTAGTTTGTAGATGCAGGATTGACCATCTAACAATACATACAGTAATGGGAAGAATGAGCGGGATACGAGATGGTGCTCACTGAATATGGGGCATAAGGGCATAGAGCGTAGATTTCCCTACGTTTTCTTATTTAACGGTGTGTTTTCACACCACCATTCAGTTCATGGATATTGTTCTTTCCCATCTTCTATTTGATGCTATAGATGTTTCATTGTATTTTTTGTATAAATTCGTAATATCAACATAAATGAAACTTTTTCATTTTGTACTGATAGAAAATAGTCACGTTGTTATATGACTATTGTTATCTATCTCCAATACTGAGTTTGGTTGCTTCAATAGTATGAATGAACAAAAATTTGTTTGATACAATGGTGATGGCTATGATAAATGTCCCTATGAGTGATTGTGGTGATGGAGTGTGCTGCGTGTTGAGGACGTCACACACATACACTAATCTAGAGCGTAAATTTTGGACTTGCATAAATAAGAAAAATGTTGTTAATTGCACAATATTTAAATGTTTACAAAAGAATAAATATTAGTCATTATAGCAATACTAACTTAGATTTATATTGTAGGATGGCGGTGGATGTGACTACTTTTGGTGGGCCGATGACACCCCATCGATGTCTACATCATTTGCACCTTCTACACATATACCTATTGTGGATGATGAGTGCAAGTCTTGCAAGGTGCTCGAGACAGCTATTGCCACCCATTGTACATCAATGGCAAAAGCGGAGGCTACCTATAAAGCTGATGTTATGTTTCTACGATATTTTCTTTGTGCAACAATCACATTACTTTATTGTGTCATTATGTAGAAACATATATATATATATATATATATATATATATATATATATATATATATATATATATATATATATATATATATGTGGACTATAAGACTTATTTATATTTTGATGTGATATCAAGCAATGCAATGATTATTTTCTTGTTATAATATTATTTATGATAATGTATAAAATTATTAAAAAAGTTAAGTTTACTATTCACAATATAAGTGAAAAAAATAAAAATTTGTTTATGATTTACTATATAAAAATATAAATTAATAAAAAAATATAAATAAAAAAATGGACAAAATAAATAAAATATTAAATTAAAACAGTATATAATAATTAAAAAAACTTAAAATTTTTCTTGTCCAATTCAAAATGTAGAACCAAACATAGAAATAGATAATGTAATTCCAATTCCAATTTGGAATTGTGGAACCAAACGCAGAAATAGGAATTTCTCAGTTCTAATTCCAATTTCGAAAATGGCAACCAAACGCAGAAGATCAACCAAACAGTCCAAACTATCTTCCCAATACACAAAATCGGAATTTCAAAACCTTATTTTGAGATAATTAGGTTTTGAATCAAATTCTAATTCCTCAACCAAAGGGGGCCTAATAAATATATTTGGAACTATACCAAGAAGATTTCCCCATATGATGTTGGAGGGCAGCAAAAATTTTAAGAAAGGGTCCCAGGAATGCTTGGAATTTGATGGCCGTAATGGCCGTTTTACTACTTTTTGACCGTATATGACAACCTAAAATTTTATTAAACCATATGAATTGATAGACTAAATTTTTAGAAAATCGTCAATATGACATTTTAGTTTATTTATAAACCGTCAAAAATTGTTATAGGTATTATGTATTTTATTTAATAATATAAATATATGTTATTTTATAGTATAAATGATAAAATATAAATTTATTTACAATATTTTAAAATGATAAAATATAAATTTTTCTAAATTTTAAGATATAAAAATATAAATTTAAAAACTTATTAAAAATTGCTAGATTATCATTTAATATATGCAATAAATATGTTGATTTTTATGTGTATTACTAATATATAATATTACTATACAATATATATTTTTATATCATTTATTACATATTTATATTTATTTAAAATATTTTTAAAATAAACATATGATGACATGTGAACAAAATAGAATATTACAATGGAGGGAGCAGGTAGTTCCACACTGTTACAGAGAAATGGGACAAGACCAACAGGAAATTAAAGTAAGTAAACAAAACGAAAACAGAGTTGAGAGAAAATTGCGGGAAAACTTTAGTTGCAGAGCTCGTTCTCAATCACGCCTTGGGTTTCTACATAGAATGCAATCCAAGTAGGTATAGCTTTGGTTTATTTAGTTGGGTCTTTTCTTAATCAAATGTCGAGTTTTACATTACCACCTAACATAATAGTTTTCAAATTGCTTTATTTGATATCATGTAGAAGCTTGAGGGTGTATTGATTAAAATATAGAAAGCTTGACGCAGAACTGTTTTGGGTATCAAAATCAAGTCGGAATCTCTCTTCCTAATGCTAATGTATTTCTTCAGTAGATGTACAAAATAATAATACTATCTGATACTGCTAACTCTGAAACCCTCTGCAAATCTTATTGGAAACCCAAATTGGGCTCTAATGATCACAGGCCTAGTCTATTAGATTTATAGAGAAATACATATTAAATGCTTTCTTCACTGTAGACCAGAGTTAGCTGCATAATTAATTGTGGACAGGTGAGGAGTTGTTTGTAGATCATTGTAGATACATGTAGGTGAGTGTTAGGCAGCAGATCATTCTGGATGGTTCTGGTCTGTGCTGACAGTACTGACTGCTGATAATTAATTTATCTCATCTAACATCCCCCATAAATTAATTATCTAATTGTTTTCAACATCCCCCCATAATCTAAATAAGACGGGTCCCGACATTAAGCCTTCTTAGGTACCCATTTACAACACAAAAGTTTGGTTCCTCTTATCACTATCACTTCGAGAAATTTGTTCCCCTTGTCATTATCATTTTGGGTTTTTAACCGGTTCGCCCATAACCATTTGAGATTTTCCCCAACTGATACAATGTTCTATTTACTTTAGGTTTTTCTCCCAAACAAGTGGTTTTGGCTTACCACAAACCAAACATGCACTGGTTCTAGTGACCAAAAAATCAGCATTACGGGGAAACCATCATTTCTCTGGGCTTTTCTCCTTTTGTATCTACATCAAAATTGATTATTGAATCCATGTAAAAAGAAATCCATCTATCAAGATACATGGGTACCCAAATGTTGTACTCGCCAATTCTATAAGAATTCTTTTTAGATACATGGTTCATCAATATGTTAAACCAAAAACATCAGGGGTGTCGGGTACAACCAATAATGCACCCCTTACAACAAATAAGGTACAATACATACTCCAGGTTTGCCTTTTAGCAAAGGTGACTAGCATACAAACAATTGTCCAAAATACTTAGCCCATTAAAAATAGAGAATTTTCTTGACATCACGATTGCACATTATTTGGGTTTGACCTTTTTTCAAGAGCCTCCCAAATGCTATTAATGACTTCAACAAATGAAACTATCAATTTTATGAGGGGTATCTCAACAACATTCTTCAATTCAAATATCCCAATGACACATGCACATTCTACCACTCCAGCACTAGCACTCTCTTCTTGATAAACTTCAACCAACTAAACATCCAACAAATTTGAGCATGCCATATCACCTCCAATCCAAACTATTTTTACTTAATGTAATCGCAACTAACTTTTGCAACTAATATCTATAACTCTAGGTACTCACACAATTGATTATATGCCTCATCTAGCACACAGATATGCAAACAAAAAAAAACTCATAGACTATATTTGTCACCAAACTTTTCCTTTGACTGTCAATACCTCTTATTGGTTACAAACAACAATCAGAAGCTTAGGACTCCTCCTTATGGGCCCGATCTATTGTTCACAGTAGCAGCTCCAATACATACAGGCTTGATAAATTAGCAATCTCCTTTTTGTTCTGCAGACAGCATGCTTGGCATAGCCAACTACTCCGTGATCTGGCAGTTGCCCCCCTGATGTCACAGATTCTTGTAACAGAGCTTCAGCTCTTTCTGAACACAATAGATGCACAATTTCATCTCAGAATCTTCAGATTTTTAGACCGAAACACTAGACAACACTCAAACTTCAATATAATTGCAGACATTGCAGATGAAGCCGGTATAAAAGTTGCGGAATCACTTTCTCCCTTGGCGACATATATCCATTGTGATGTGAGCAAGGAGAAAGATGTAAGCGCGGCTGTGGATCTGGCCATGGAAAAGCACAGAAAGTTGGACATAATGTTTAACAATGCAAGAATCACCAATACCCAGAAGGGGAACGTGGCAAAATATGAGATGGAGCAATACGAGTGAGTGATGAACACAAATGAAAAAGGTGTACTGTACAGCATTAAGCACGCAGCCCGCGTTATGCTTCCAAATAGAAAGGGCTGCATTATTTCTACAGCCAGTATTGCAGGTGTAATGGGAGGAATTGGGAAAAAAAGGCACAGAGGAGAAGCCCATAAAAGAGCTCTTCAAGCGACTGATAAACCTTAGGCCCGTAATGTTAGTTTTAGTTCCAGATCTAACTATTTACTTAAAATCAATAAATAAGTGCACTGGCAGATAACTGAATTGTAGACACAACACAAGATATACCCTGGGAAACCTCCCTTATGGAGGTGAAAACCCAGCAATCAGATTGATGTATAATGTTAAGCTCAGATTCAACTTACAATGTTCAGCCTGACTTGGAGAAGTAATCAGATCTGAATGCACACTTAATCAGTCATTTATGGATGAGCAGAGAAGGATCAATTTAGACAGCTCTTGATGATGAAGTTACAGACCCCGTATGAATTCTCCAAGAGCAGATCACAAGACTTCTTCAGGAGCAGATCGCAGGTAGTCTTCAACCGTAGGTATTCTCCAAGGGCAGATCATAAGTAGTAATCAATAGCAGAGCAGATCGAATATATTTTTCAAGGGCAGATCGCAATTCTTCCTTAAGTCTCCAAGGGCAGATTGCAATTCTTTAAGAGCACATGACAAAATTTGTATTTCGGTGAGATGATGTTGATTGCGGTAGAGAATGTTATATATAATATGCTTGCCAATAACTTATTAAGCAGGCCGACCTTCCAATTGTTTTGGCGCCAAAAGAAATGCTGTAGCGTGAGGGTAGGGCCGACCAATGAAAACGTCTACCCTTAGACGTTTTAGCAATAAATCAAATTAAAGATTTGATCTGTTAGTTTAGTAATTTCCCAGCTAGATCCGACTAGCTATAAACATTAACACTCCCTCTTAGCTAGGAGAGATACCTTTTCATCATGACTACCAGCAAGGGATGGATCCACCATACATTGCCCGCAGAGGGTGGGAGAGGTCAAGCCTCAAAGATCACCTTGAATCAGAGGATAGTTGCCATCATACATTACCTGTAGAGGATGGATTTCAATACGACACCACCTTACATTGCCTGCAGAGGGTGGACTTCAATATGACACCACCTTACATTGCCCGCAGAGGGTGGACTTAATATTATTACAATATTATCTTGCATTTCCCGCAGAGGATGGGTAAAATTTGAACAATTACAATTCCACCTTGCATTGCCCGCAGAGGGTGGTACATCTCTTCTTCTAAAGAAGATTCAAAATACAACAACAATGACCACCTTGCATTTCCCGCATAGGATGGTTATAGACATCTTTAAACAAGTATCAAGATACAATGTCCATCTTGCATTGCCCGCAAGAGTGGTACAATTTAGATACATACATAAGATACATTAATGAATTTTAGACTCCCTCTCAGCGATAGCTGGAATCTTTACAAGTCCAAGCCTTTCTCGGAAGTATTCAAACTTCACCCTGTTAAGAGGCTTGGTGAGAATGTCAGCCACTTGCTCTTTAGTGCTGATGTACTTTAGTTGAATGACTCCTCTCTGAACCATATCTCGAATGAAGTGATAGTGAGTTTCCACATGTTTCGATCTGTCATGAAACACAAGATTTATAGACATCTTTATACAACTCTGATTATCACAGTGAATCATAGTAGAATTTAGAGGTTGACCAAATAGACCAACTAGAAGCTTTCAAAGCCACACTGCTTCTCTAGATGCAACGCTAGCTGCAATATACTCAACTTCAGCTATACTCAAGGCAACTGAGGACTGCTTCCTACAAGCCCAGGAGATCATGGCTGACCCAAGTTAAAACATAGACTTGAAGTACTCCTTTTTCCAATGACATCTCCTGCCCAATCTGAGTCGCAAAATCCTTCCAAAGAAATTGAGGTGGAAGAGTACTTCAGCCCATAGTCAACTAAGCCTCGAAGATATTTCAGAATGTGTTTGGCTGCAACAAGATGAACAACCTTGGGTATGTTCATGAATTGGCTGAGAGCACTAACAACATAGCATATGTCCGGTCTAGTGTTGACTAGGTACATCAAGGACCCAATCAGTTCCCTATATTCAGTAGCATCTGCAAAGTCAGAATTTTCTGCACATGCTCTCAACTTTTTCAAATTAGTCTCCATGGGTGTAGGCATAGATTTGCACTCTAACATTTTAAATCTTTTCAATATATCAATAGTATATTTTCCTTGACTTAGCATAATTTTGTTATTACCTTGCCAAACTTCTAAACCAAGAAAATAATGCATGAGACCTAAGTCCTTCATTTCAATTCAGAAGCTAACTCCTTTTTACATCTAATGATGAGATCTTCTTTCCCAGTTAGAAATAAATCATCAACATATAATACCAAAATCAACATCTCATCATTAAGAATTTTAAAATAAATGTTGGAATTAACATCATTCTTACAAAATCCTAATCCTATCAGATATTTATCAATTCTTTCATACCAGGCACGAGGAGCTTGTTTCAAACCATAGAGAGCTTTCTTCAACTTGCACACATGTGTTTCCCTATTGTGTATCTCATAACCTTCAGGTTGCTCAATGTAGACTTCTTCCTCAATGACACCATTGAGAAATGCAGTCTTGACGTCCATTTGATGCAACTTCCAACCCTTAGCTGCAGCAATGGCTATTATAAATCTAATAGAAGTATATCTGGCTACAGGGGCAAATGTTTCTTCATAATCTATTCCTTCCTTTTGAGAAAAACCACGAGCAACAAATCTAGCTTTAAATTTTTCTATACTACCATCAACAGAATGTTTAACTTTAAATAATCATTTGGAAGATACAACAGACTTATCTTTAGGACGGGGCACAACTTCCCATACGTCGTTCTTGATGATGGACTCAAATTCTTCATCCATGGCATTCTTCCATTCTTGTTGACCCATTGCATCCTTTGCATTGGATGGCTCAATCTTGGTAAGGTTGCACATCAGGGCAACATAGTTGGAGAAGGCATGAGGTCTCCTACTTTCTCGAAAAGTTCCCGGAGGAGCAGCAAACTGTTCAGCTTCTTGAATGGTTTTTTGTACCCAGAGTGGCCTCTTCTTACCCCTAGAAGTGATGCTAGGATCTTCAGAAGGTTCTAGATGTCCATCATTGTTGTGAGGTTCGGGCAATCCTGAAGACTCCCTCTGAGACTCAACATTGTTATCAATATTCATCTCATGATTTTCATCCTCAATCAAAGATCTTTTAGATTTACTTAAAGCAATATTTTCTTCAAAAGTAACATCTCTACTTACCTCAACATTCTTTTGTCTTGGAATATAGATTCTAAATGCTTTAGAATTTTCACTGTAACCAATAAGTATACCTTTCTTACCAGATGCCTCTAATTTGGTTCTTTTCTCCTTAGGAATGTGAATGTAGACAAGACTTCCAAAAATCCTCAGATGGCTAATGTCAGGCTTCACTCTAGTGAAGGCTTCTTCTGGAGTCATGTCTCTCAGAATGCTATGAGGACATCGGTTCTGGATGTAGATAGCAGTTCTGGCAGCTTTAGCCTAGAGGAACAACTTTAGGTCTTGATCATGAAGCATGGCTTTGACAGATTCAATAATAGTCTTGTTCTTTCGTTCTGCAACACCATTTTGTTGTAGGTTGTAGGGAACACATAACTCCCTCTTGATTCCTGCTTCTACACAATAGTCATGAAAAATACCGGAGATGTACTCACCTCCATTGTCAGATCTGAGCACCTTAATATGTTTACCGGAAAGATTTTCAACTAAGGATTTAAACTCTTTAAACTTAGCTAAGACTTCATCAGATTCTTTAGACTTTAAGAAATAAATCCAAGTCTTCCTAGAGAAATCGTCTATAAATGTGACATAGTATAAGCAACCACTAGAAGAGGTAACAAACATTGGACCACATAGATCAGAATGTACAAGAGCAAGTTTTTCTTTAGATCTAGATTCACTCTTCTGAAAAGAACTTTTAATATTCTTACCTATAGCACAACCCTTGCATATATCATCATGAACATGACTAAATTTAGGCATACCTTTTACCATTCTTTCAAGAGAAGGGAGAGCACGATAATGCAGATGACCAAGTCTTCGATGCCACAAATCACTAGACTCAGCTGCAGAACTGATGAAAGCCTGGAAAGGGCGTGCTGAAAGTTTGTAGAGACTTTCAAACCTTCTACCAATAGCTCTTGCAGATTTAATGTTAGATTTCTTAGGCCAAGCTAAGACTTTACCCTCAGAAAATGCAATTTGATAACCCTTATCCTCTAAAGCAGAAATTGAAATCAAATTTCTTTTGATACCAGGAACAAAGAATATATCAGTCAATTGTAATGAAATACCAGAATCCAAGTTAAGGGTAGAGTTACCAAAAAATTTTACGGAATATTGAGCATCATCACCTATAACCACATGAAGACTGGACTCCTTCTCAATCAAGTTTGTAAGTCGGTTCCTATATCCTGTTATATGCCTGGAAGCACCACTATCAATCAACCAAGTGTCATTGTTAGTAGGAACATTACTAGATAAGGCAGAAATAAGGATAATTCCTTGTTTTCTTTATCATTAACTTCATTGAGGTTGGCTTCTTGGTGGCTTAGATTCGTCCTACATTCTTTGGCATAGTGGTCAAACTTGTCACATCTGAAACATCAGATGTGAGATAGATCTCTAGATCTTTTTCTTGGATCGCTATTGCCATAAGTCCTGAAGTGAGGAAGAACATTGCTATGATGTAACGGGCAATGCTCTCATCTTCAACCTTCCTTGCTTTGTTCTTGAAGGCCATTTTCATAGGCCTCTTTTATGCAAAAGAAAGAGGGCATCCTCTTCTTGGGGGGATGGTGGCAATGGAATGAAAGGATGTGGGCTAATCGATTGTGATAAGCCACTTGAAGGTTTTTGCAATCCTTTGTTGGCAAGAGGATGTGCTATTTCCTTGGATCTATTACTTACCTTTTCATCATCCTCTTGTTTTTTTAATATGCCCTATTATATGTTTCTTTGGCAACCCTCAAAGAGGTCACAATAGATCAAATTTAAATGAGCTTTTTGTATTGGGGACAATAAAACTAGGACTACCAAACATTTTGTATGAGGACATAAAATAATTAATACATTAAAAATTAAAAAATTACAACTATACAACTTATAAATAAAATAAAAAATAAAAATCAACAATATAATTGCTTATTATGCATAAATTGTTTAGGAATTAGTAAAAAAATGTTTTTTTAAAAAAAAATTTCAATTTTTTTTTTTTCAAAACTTGAAAAATACAAGATTCAATCACCTTTGTTGGATAAATCTTCTTTACCTAGCTCTTCTCCCCCAATGGTGTAGGTTTTTCTTTCTTGTAGCCCTCATTGTCAAAGAAAAATGCAACAAACTTGAAAAATCAATAGTGGTAGCTTGGAGGCAAAAAATGCTGTTTTAGGTCCTTTGTGTTTGTTAAGTTAAACAAAACAAATCATATGCCCTCACTTTAGGACAAAATTGGGCTTTTTAGAGAACTTTAAAAAAATAAAATAAAAGTAGTGCTTTTTAATTTTTTATTTTTTGGGCCTTTGGGCCACAAATCCCCTTGGGTTAGGCCTAGGTTCATTTAGGTCACCTTGGGTTCCCTATGGATCCTTCACAAAAGGACCACAACAAGGGGTGATTGAGGTGGATCCTAGGCTAACCCAAAGCTATCTTGGTCCTAAACCTAGCCTCGAAATGGAACCATATAGGTGTTGGGGGGTATCGAGAAAACCCGGTAAGTTAGACCACTAGGAAAAGGCAAGGAAAAATTAGTAAAACACCAAAATCAAGGAGAGAACAGCTCTTGCATGAATGTTCACTGATTTTGAATTGTAAGGGGTTGTCATTTGATTGTTAGATAGAGGATTTACTTGATTTGCAAAGAAGAAAAGGTGACTTGTTTCCATCTGTATGGGCATGCGAGTAGAATCCAAGCATTTACTGTGAATCCAGCTATGTTTCTTTCGTCGATGATTGGTTATCATGCCCACTTGTTGTATAGTATAGCAAGAAAGAGTAAGTGGGATTGCTTGATTGCATGCGATTACATGTCTTCTGGCAAAAGTAAAACCACTAATATTAGTAGCATGGATGGCAATAAGGGCATTTTCTAGTGTTGTAAGTATTCATATCTTTTCATGGCAATGTTGTCATTGTAACATGTATTTGTCCACTTAAATGGTATAGCAAGGAAGTGGAACCAACACTAAAACTCCTCGTGGGGAAGCCAAGAAACACTTTGCTTATCATGGATGACCATGGAAATGAAATGCAACTGATTGGAAATGACAAGTAGGAGCAGACAAATATTCACCAGTTATGTATGGCGAGTAGGGTGTTAGAAGTCAAGCACTCCAAGAGAGGAAGTTTCAGATTGATGACAATTATGGGTCGCATGGCTATATTTATTGTATTTTGCACAAATTATCACCAAAGATATAGCATGTGCATGGTTGTAGTATGAGGATCCAGATAACCTTAGTTGTTGTAGCATGCCTAGTAGTTTTTTAACTAGTCTGTAAACATTATGATAATTACAGCCTTCCTTGTGGCATATCATGTTTTAGTAGAAAGAAAAACCATTCATAGCCACAAGTTGTATGCATCAGCAATTCCAAACAAGAAGAGCCCATTATAGCAATTGTTGCAACACAGTTTCAAATTCACGGCAACAATTTTAGTAATTATTGTGTGTGTAGCATGAATATTTTCCATTGACAGCATAAAGTTGTAGTGGTAGTAATCATCATTGAGATGATCATGGGAAGGACACCAAGGAAACATCAATTCTTTTCAGAATTGTAGGTTTCAAGCATGAAAAAGACTACCTTCTATCTCAAAGGATTTTGTTGTTGAGCATTGCCTCGGAGAATGAAATAGGGATGTGAAGGATTCTTGTTCTAAATAAATGCAGGGAGACTGTGAGTTCTGATATAGGATTTAATATTAATAAAATTAAAATATAAAAAATTAATAACAAATAATAACAATAAAATTAAAATATAAAAATAAATAAAATAATATAATATAATTAATAGATAATTCAAATCACAAACTTGTCAAAAAGAGACTAAGAACAATGTCAGAACCTTCATACCATCAAAATAGTTATCAAATGAATATCACGGCACCTTGTCATCAAAGATTATAAGGTGTATTGAGTAGTCTACAGAAGACTTAACCGAATCAGTAGAGTAGTGTTCAATATGCATACCATTAGTGTTTCCATCCCAAAGATCGATTGGTGGAAGAGATTACTAAGCCACGTAGATACACACGATGCCAAAAATGTATGAAGTGATATTAGCAGCGCTACCAGGTCAGTAATTGACTTAAGGCGTAACTGATGAAAAAGATTGATATCGTAACCTATTACCAAAAATCAATAATCAGTTAATACACCTTTAGGTGGACCATGTGAGGATTAATGATAAGCAATTTGTGGCATCGATTAATGATATAAGCAGCGACCTGAAGAACTGTATTGAGTTACAACGATTAGAATCGACAGCAAATAATATCAATAAAGACAATGGATTCACTAAGTGGTGATTACCTTAAGGAGGCAAGGATTAGTGAAAAAGACTAATCATTAAGATTTGTGCATACAATGATTAGTAATAAGTAGGTGCACTTTTGGCATCGTGTAGATTTATGGTATAAGAACACCATCCTCACCACTTATTCAAAAAAACGGAGTGGAGAAAAAACAAGGTGTATATTGGCTGGTCTGCAGAAGAAGGAACGGAGATTATCAAATATAATTGGCACTGATCAAATCATAGGATCATAGATTGTAAAATATGAAAATATATACGAAGTACTGATAAAAAAACAGGCTCGAGTTGGAATTCTACATTATGGAAGCATGAAAAACAATATTACTCATTAGGGACGGCTCCAGCAGAATACATGCGTGGATATATTGTCAACAATCTGAAATGGCATTTTAATAACATTGCATAAACAAACGAATAAATGTATATCAGAAACAGCAATAGAGGACTTCAGATCGGCTTTAATATCAAGACTATTTGAAGCACAATTGGATCATCACAACTTCCAAAGACAAATTATGAAATAAGCGATCAGTTAAAGGTCTTTCCGACCTAACAGCAGCAGACAATTCGCACATATATAACGCTAAGGATCAGAAAAAGAGATCAGTTTATTACCTTCAGAGAAATATAACTTTTATATTTGATGAATATACTCCAGCAATAATAATTCCTCGTCACAAGTATTGAGATCTGTACCTCAGATCAATACTAATTTACATTAGTCATTATAGTGATAAACAATCTCTTGTATATTCAGATTCACCTCTGTTTCATCAGACTTTATTTTGCAGTAGTATCTGGAATCTAAGATTGATCTTGGATGACCAAAGGTAACTTGCATTACATGGCAGTTATAGCATCATCAAGGATCATACCAGAATACTGATTGACAATATACTTGCATATACTTGAAGAATGTGTCAGAGATAGCAGTTGATCAATATTATCAATATCGACATAATCCTTTAATTTTGCATAAAGGATAAGCCATACCTTGTATATCACATTATATTGCATTCATTACCTATCCGTATATTGTTATATTCAGATCCATTCTGCATATCAGTGAGTCATAACAAGTACATTCCATATACATATCAGTTCCACCGGTAAGACTTTACAATTAGTAGAGCAGAAAAATCATTGTCATTATATAAGTTGGATCAATAATCTAATTCTTGTTTAGTGTTAAAGGAACTAACTTTACATTTGCAAGGATTTAATAGAAGTCTCTTGCAATTGAAGTTATAAGTAAATAGTCCCAAGATCTTAACAGTTTCAATAAGGGGGACGTTACAGAGACCTAAGCAAACATAGCACCTCTATCTTCTATCTTGAAGCACCTTAGAATTAAGCATTGCCATGGAGATTGAATAAGGAGATGTGGGGGTGTATTGTTCAAGAAACATGGACACAAATTTTAGAGAGGGAGGATTATATTCTTCAACATTTCAAGAGCAACTTTTGTGAGACCAAAAACCTTCAAACTGGTGCATATTATCTGCAAACAGGTTTGGATCATCGCATAGGTCAGTTGTTCAAGTTTATTCTTTATCTTGGACTGGATAGACATAGTTTTGGTCTCATAAATGTAGTTGTCTTGCAGGGTTAAAAAAAGACTTCGTAGTTTGATGGCACCCAAAATGAATATTTAGGTTGCTCTTAAAAAATTATGCATTGTCAAAGAGATGGCGCCCTGTTTCAAGTTTGTGTGCAAAAGTTGTGGCTTTTGGAAGATGGAGGACAAGATTGCAGTATAATTGTAGACGTGTAGTAACATAATTGACATAGTGTTGGTTTCATAATTCATATAGTGGTGTTCGTAATCGATACGGTAGTTTTGCAACCATTAGTTTGATGAAAGGGGCAGATTTGTCCATATTAAAAATGCAAAAAGAGGAAGCAGTGGGAAAGCATTTTTGTAATGTCCTCGATGGTGGCTGGGTTGGCCAGCACCAATATTTTAACTAAATAAATAAATTAGCAAAATTATTAAATAATTCATTCAAGGACCAAGTTTGATGGCATGGTAATCTAGGCCGACTTGGCATAAAAATATATAAAATAATTTTCCAACAGCCCCGCGCCAACCTAGCTAGGATTTGTTTGAGGCAGTTTCATTGAGCTTGGCTGACATGTTGAAAAGCTAGTAATTAATATATGTTGAATGGATGGAGAAGACATCACAAATTTTTCATTGACAAGCATTGAACAAATGTTGGAGCCTGCATATATGAAAACTTGAGTGGCTATGGAATAATAGTCTAAAGTCCAAGCAATGCATTATCCATTATCCTTGCATCAGTTGGTAACCTTCACACCATTCAATTTGCCTTCATTAATGTCAAGGAAACTATAGGAGGATATCAAGAACCTCTGGTGCAGGGCACAGGACACCTCCATGGAACCTATACAAGAATAGGATAGGGTTTGGATCCATTTGGATCAAGCATTGTAATAAAGACCACTTGTGAGGTCAATTGGATCTAAGGTGAAGTTATGAACCTAGATACCAAATTGAACCAAAGGTCCTAGATAGGAAGAATAGGTGTTTTAGGAATATTTTAGGTGGATTTGATCTTGAAATGGATAGATTTGATCCATTTAGGCTTTGATAGGTCTCTTAGGAGCCTTGGCATCAAAAATCAAATGTTGTCATGCAACATTGAAAAGTTGCTTGGCAACTTTTGAAAAGTTGCTTGACAACTTTCACAAAGTTGCTCAAAAGTTGTAAAACGGTTCATAACCATTTAAAAATCGGTTATAGCAATTGGTATGAGCCTATTTAGGCATAAGACGGTCGTACATCCAAGGGGGATGCCAGATTGTACGAAGGCTTTAAGAAATCAAAGTTTAAACCCTGATTTTCTGAGAATTTCTGTGTGTTTATGCATGGTACGGTCCAGTATGGACATGAGATGATCTGAAGTTAATAGTTTTGAACATTATTGTTTGTTATTGGTCAAATGCTTTTGGTTTGAAGTGATTTGGTTCACTTTGGTGTAAAATATCTTCATTTTAGTGGTGATAGTCCAGTGAAACCCTGAATTTGAGGGTTTGGTTGAAATGGACCTCTAACTTGCATCTCCACCATAAGATTCTCATGGCACTATGGGAAATGCAAGTCAGGGGGGTGTTCTCTCAGATCTCAGAGACTCAGGGCTTAGAGGGTTGGTTGACCAAGTTTTCAAGCCGGCCCTAGGCTAAACATCTCTAGGTGTTTAGCCAGGAAGCGAAGAGAAAGTGGAGACAGTCAGACCTAAGGATTGAGTCAACTTGGTGAGTTGAAGATTTTGTTCATTTTTGGATGTTAGAAGAGTTCTAGGGCCTTGGGAGGATTTGAGGAACCCATCCATTTGCACTTGCTTTGTTATCCATGCCTAGTCTGGCCAATTAGGCCTATGAACCTAGTAGTTGTCGAGGGGTGCTAGAGTTGAACCTGTCCAAGATGCTTTGGGGATTTGAAAAGGGTGTCCAAAACTGCAAAGCTTTCACCAAGTTGTCCAAGGATTTTTGGAGTAAAGTACCAAAAACCAGTCAGTCAGGGCTAGTAGAGATCTTGACCGGTATTGAGGAAAGTGAGTTGTGGGTCTTGGAGGACTCATTTGGGAGTTGTGTCTCAGTGTGTTGAAGCCATAGAGATTGTCTCCACTCTTGTTTTGAAGTTTCTAGTGGTATAGGGTATTTTCCCTATTTTGGGCTCATTTAAGGATTGTTTCCTTATAGGAGAAATTGGACTAAAGATAACCATAGGGAGTGGTTATAGGTGTCTAAAGGAGAGTTAGATCCTGATTTGGATTAGTGGTTGTAGACTCTGCATCAAGTGGTATCAGAGCTACTAAGGTCTTGTTTGGAAGACAAGAGTAAGGCAAGATGTCTGACACAAAAGGTAATGAAGGGGATGGATCCCCTACCAATGTGACCAACAAGGAGTTGGCTAAGATGGTCAGAGAGCATATGGCAATAAGCAAGAAGATGGAAGGCGAACTTGAGAGATTGAAGAATCTCCAAGGAGGAAGAAGGAATGCTGATGAAGAATCAGAGGAAGAAGGAATGCTGATGAAGAATCAGAGGAAGAAGAAGAGGTAGAAAAGATACTAGTACCAAGAAGACCAGGGGTACCGGATGACCATAGGTTGTTCATAGAGGCATTGGAAAGGGTATGAAGAAAAGACTCCAAGACAGACCTACCTTTGTTTGCAGGAAGGATGGATGTGGATGAGTGCATCGAATGGTTAGAGGCCTTGGATAACCACTTTGAATGTGAGGATACTCCAGAGCACCTAAGGGTAAAAATAGCAAAGTCAAAAATGAAGGGAATTGCATTAAGTTGGTGGAACTTCTTGTAGAATGAGAGGGTTGAAAATGATAAGAACCCCATCACATCATGGAAGAGAATGAGAGTAGAGATCACGAAGCAATTTGTTCTTGAGGACTATGACATAGTGATGCACAAGAAATTGCATGGGTCAAGACAAAAGGAGCTTGATGTGAATGCTTATACAGAGGAGATTCATAAACTCACTCTTAGAGCCAAGATCTATGAGACAAAAAAGCAAAAAGTGGCTAGGTATATGGGAGGATTGAAGTATTCCATCCATGATGAGATCACCATGTTTAACCCTGATTTAGTGCACAAATGTTTCCAATTGGCACTCAAAGCAGAGGAGAAACAAAAGAGGAAGGGTGACCAACAAAGAGGAGGAAGAGGTGGTTCTTTCAACAGAGGAAGAGGAAGGAACAATGGTGGTGGTCCCTCAAACAGATTCCAAGGAGAATCTAGTAACCAGGGAGGACAAGAAGGAAAATCCAATCAGAGAGGTGGATTCAGGGGTAGAAGAGGAAATGGTAGAGGAAGATTTGGGGGAAGGAGTTCAGGAGTCTTCACAGGGAGCTGTTTCAACTGTAATCAAGTGGGACACTAAACCTCAAGGTGTCCAGAGAAGCAAGGGAACAATAACTAAGGTGGAGAAAGGAGGGTCCAACTGACCCAAGAAGATGACACACAAAGCATCCAAGGACAAAGAGGAAATATAGATCCAGAACAAGGAGAGAGTTTGATGTTCAATAGGACCTTGTTGAAGACCCCTGCAAGCAAGGAGCCACCCCAAAGAAAGGCCTTATTTAGGACATCCTGCAAGGTAAAAGGTAAAGTATGCAAGATAATAGTTGATTCAGGTTCCACTGATAACCTTGCATCTATTGAGATGGTTAATAAACTTGGTTTGAAGACGATACCCCATCCTAACCCCTATAGAGTATCTTGGTTAAATAAGGAGCAACAAGCTATGGTCAATGAACAGGGGTATGTGGAATTTCAAATAGGAGACTACCAAGACAACATCTTATGTGATGTTATAGAGATGGATGCATGCCATCTACTGCTAGGGAGGCCTTGGCAGTATGATGTGAACTCCAAGCATGATGGAAAGAAGAATGTCTATGTAATGAACCCTTTTCGGTCCATTTCTTGATTTCCTCTAAAACTCCCCTCTGCGAGTCTGAATCGTACTTAGGGGTTGTAATTTGTAATATTTCAAACTAGAATGTTGTCGATTCCCAATTATTATATATATATAAATATTATATCATTAAAATATTCCATTATATGCATTAGAATATTTAGATATATAATTCAGATATATACTTCATATATATATATTTCATATATGTCTAACTATCTATATATAAATATATATATTTCAGATATACATTTGATATCTATATAATTCTCATGTAACTCAACTATTATCTTGTATATTTTACATATTCTATTATCTAAATAGTTCATATATATATGTGATTCAATATTATTAATATGCATATTTAGATGTAATATATATATATATATATATATATATATATATATATATATATAATAATCTGTCTATATATATCTTATCAATATATGACTATATGAGTTTTATATATAAGTAATAATGAATATATACTATATTCACCGTATATTTATTTTCATATATATCATACAAACGTAATATCCCATTGTTAATATTATGTTTGCATACAAATGAATAATGGGGGACAGAAGTAATGAATATATATTTACCTGATTCCCCACTCTATGCATGAGGTCCTATGCAAACGATATTTGTCACCTTGCTTTATTCAGTCTTGATCATCGTACTCTCTGTCACGTATGTTTTCACCTCCCAATATCATCCCCATTATTTTGTATTCCTTTGTATTGTCTATTCTCCTGTTGACTCAGCCCCGTAACTGTTGGATGGAATGGGATTAGTAATGCAATCTTAGCCACCCCAAAAATGTTGTTGGTAAGGCTCATTGAGCGCTGCAAGTAATGAGTGGAGATGTTAATAACTCTTGTCAATTCCTTCTCAAAGACCATCATTATCTTTCCTGTTCGATGCCTCATTGAATGGAGTTAATACGCTAGTATTCTTCCAGCATTCACGTCCTCCGATGTATCTTTTATCACTGCTTTATATGGATTTACCTCTGTTTCTTTCCATATTATATTTGGGCAAGGTATCCGCATGGTTAACTTGTATTGTTATCTATTATCTTTATTCCCTGCTTCCACCCGTCAATTCAACCTTCTTAATCGCTACCTATAAATGTATTCTTATTCTGTATGTGGTCCCGTCCCCTTTTTTCTTCAGTTTGAAAGGAGTGAGTTTATATATCTCTCCGTTCACTGTGTTCGCACCTCTTCATTTGTGAAGAGAAATGCCGCATGTATCAATCATAAGTATAATTCGAATATTATGATATTATTAACATTATTAATATCATAATATGATTATTATTATTAATTAGGAGATATTAAATATATGTCTGTATAATAATATTTACTGATATTATGATATTGTTAAATTAATATTATGGTATTATTAATTAGATATAATAATTGAATGATTAATATTGTAATATGATTAATTATGGATTAATATTGTATTGATATTAATAATTTGAATATAGATTAACATCAATGTTTAATATTATATTGATTAATTAATTATAATATTAATTGTACATTAATTAATTATTAGCATTATATTGATTAGAATATTGATTATTAATTTGAGTAATATTATTAAGTATGAATTGATAAATAATATTATTAATGTTGATTATTTAAGTAAAGATTTAGCAATATTTGAGTCTATTTATATGCATATATGTATCAATTATGGTTCATGACAGTCTACAAGATCACCAAGGGTGGAAGAGAGTATACCATGAGGCCTTTGCCTGATGATGAGAAGGAGACACATCAAGTGACCAGTGTACTAGTTGT
The DNA here is from genome assembly GCA_027943335.1 of Chamaecyparis obtusa. Lineage (NCBI taxonomy): Eukaryota > Viridiplantae > Streptophyta > Pinopsida > Cupressales > Cupressaceae > Chamaecyparis > Chamaecyparis obtusa. The sequence continues at coordinate 774,860 of BSBK01002522.1, read as the reverse complement.
TGGGGAGAAAGAGTTCATGAAGACTCTCAAGGAGAAGAGCACTCCATGCTTTGCCATAGTAGTAAAGCCTAGAAATGAAGTGGAAGGAAGGAAGGTAAGGGACAAAGAACTATTGAGAAGTGTAGGACCCAAGGAGGTGCAAGACTTGTTAAGCAAGTATGAAGATGTGATTGCAGATAGTAGGACTAAGACTCTCCCACCATTCAGGGATGTAAGTCACTACATTGACTTCATACCAGGATCTACCTTGCCAAACAAAGCAGCATACAAACTGACTCCAACTCAGAATGAAGAGTTGGCTAGACAAGTTGAAGAGTTGCTAGAGAAGGGGTTCATAAGGAGAAGTATTAGCCCTTGTGCAATACCAACACTTTTGGCTCCAAAGAAGGAAGGTACATGGAGGTTATGCACCGACTCCAAAGCCATAAATAAGATCACCATAAGGTACAGGTTCCCCATGCCTAGAATGGAAGACTTGATGGATTGCCTAGGAGGGGCAAGGTACTACTCCAAGATGGACTTGAAGAGTGGGTACCACTAGATAAGGATTAGAAGAGGAGACGAATGGAAAGCTGCATTCAAGACCAATGAAGGGTTATTTGAGTGGATGGTGATGCCCTTTGGCCTCTCAAATGCTCCAAGCACATTCATGAGACTCATGAATGAAGTGCTCAAGCCTTTTATAAATCATTGTGTAGTTGTTTATCTAGATGGCATTCTCATTTTAGTAGAAGTAGAGATGAGCATCTAACATATGTTGAGCAGGTCTTGAAGAGGCTACAAGAGGAAAAGTTGAGAATCAACTTGGACAAGTGTGTTTTCTTGCAGGAGGAATTGATTTTCCTAGGATTTGTGATCTCAAAAGGAAACCTAAAGATGGATCCATCCAAGGTGGAGGCAATACTAAACTGGCCAACCCCAGGGAATGCAAGTGAGGTAAAGAGCTTCCATGGTCTAGCAAGTTTTTATAGGAAGTTTATTAGGGGCTTTAGCAATGTATGTGCTCCTATGATAGACACCATCAAAGGGGGTAGAAAATGTCAATTTGTATGGACCCATGAGGCTGGAAGGTCATTTGAATTCTTGAAGAATAAGGTTGTAGAACAACCTATATTAGTTTTACCAGATTTTAACAAGGTGTTTACCATTGAGTGTGATGCCAACAATAGAGCCATAGGTGGGGTCTTGAGCCAAGAAGGCAAGCCAATAGCCTTCTTTAGTGAAAAGCTTAATGAAGCTAAGCAAAAATATTCTACATATAACCTAGAGATGTTTGCAATGGTGCAGTCCTTAAGGAAATGGAGGCACTATTTGTTGCCAAAAGAGTTTGTTGTCTATACTGACAACCATGCCTTAAGCTTCCTAAACAGGTAGGAGAAGCTAAGTCATATGCATATAAAGTGGGTAGAGTACCTTCAAGCATATACCTTCACTATAAAGCACAAGAAAGGGGTAGCAAATAAGGTTACTGATGCCCTCAGTAGGAGGAACTTGACCATCTAGGAGGTTAGATTGGAGAACATGGGGGTCAACTCTATGAAGGATATGTATGAGCATGATGAGGACTTCAAGGAAGCCTATCAAGTATGGAAGGAGATGACTGGCATATATCACAGTGAATTTGCAGACTATGTGTTGCAAGAAGGGTTTCTTTTCAAAGGCAGTCAATTGTGTATCCCAAGGGGATCAGTCAAAGATAATATCATGAAGGAGAAACATTGTGGAGGCTTGGAAGGCCACTTTGGGCTTGACAAGACATTGGATTTGGTAAGGAGGTTCTACTATTGGCCAAGGATGCCAATCGATGTCAGGAGGTATGTGGAAAGTTGTGTGGTGTGTCAAAGAGCCAAAGGACAAAGTTCTAATGCAGGTCTCTATACACCTTTGCCCATCCCAAATAGACCACGAGATTCAATAAGTATGGATTTTGTGCTTGGACTCCCAAGAACAAGGCAAGGGTATGATAGTGTATGTGTAGTGGCTGACAGATTTTCTAAGATGGCCCATTTCTTACCTTGCAAAACATGTCATGATGCCTCTCACATAGCAGGGATCTTCTTCAAAGAAATAGTGAGGTTACATGGATTAACTCTATCCATAGTTTCTGACAGAGACTCAAAGTTCCTTGGGCACTTTTGGAGAACTCTTTGGAAGAGGTTAGAAACCAGTCTATCCTATTCATCAACATACCACCCACAATCAGATGGCCAAATAGAGGTTGTCAATAGGTCACTTGGGAACCTATTGAGGTGCTTGACAAAGGATCATGGAGCAACTTGGGACTCAGTACTTGCCCAAGCAGAATTTGCTTACAATGACTCTATGAACAGGAGTACAAGACTCAGTCCCTTTCAGATTGTCTATGGGACACATCCTAGTGGTGTATTGGAGTTAAGAGAAGTGAATTCTTTAGAGAGGAACAGTGCACAAGTGGATGACTTTGCAGAAGTCATGAGGGATATACACCAAGAGGTGAGAAATAGGTTGGAGAAGACAACAGAGAAATACAAGAGTGCACCTGACAGTAAAAGGAGAGATTTGCAGTTTGCAGTGGGAGATATGGTGATGATTCATCTCAAAAAAGAGAGACTCCCTAAAGGAAAGCACACCAAACTAATGATGAGGAAGATAGGACCCTTCAAGATCTTGCAGAAGTGTGGTACCAATGCTTACAAGATTGATTTTCCACCAGACATTGGATTGTCTAACACCTTCAATGTATCTGATATCTATGCATATAAGGGCCCTAATGTGGTTGATGCAGGTGAAGAGGAAGCATCCAAGGAGGAACTAGTCAATACACTTCCTAGAGCACCACAACCAGAGATAGAGTGTATCCTTCATAAAAGAGTAAGCAAGCAAACTAGGAGGGAAACATATTATGAGTATCTCATCAAATGGAGAGGAAAACCATTGGAGGATGCAACTTGGCTGACGGAGATAGCTATTGAGAAGATGGGATTCAAGGTTACTGATTTACCAACTCAAGAGACTTGAGTTTTATTGGCCAAGGGAGTATGGTGCAGGGCACAAGACACCTCCATGGAACCAATACAAGAATAGGATAGGGTTTGGATCCATTTGGATCAAGCATTGTAATAAAGACCACTTGTGAGGTCAATTGGATCTAAGGTGAAGTTATGAACCTAGATACCAAATTGAACCGAAGGTCCTAGATAGGAAGAATAGGTGTTTTAGGAAGATATTGGGTGGATTTGATCTTTAAATGGATAGATTTGATCCATTTAGGCTTTGGATAGGTCTCTTAGGAGCCTTGGCATCAAAAATCAAATGTTGTCATGCAACATTGAAAAGTTGCTATGCAACATTTAAAAGTTGCTTGACAACTTTTGAAAAGTTGCTCGACAACTTTCACAAAGTTGCTCAAAAGTTGTAAAACGGTTCATAACCATTTAAAAATCAGTTATAGCCGTTGGTATGAGCCTATTTAGGCATAAGACAGTCGTACATCCAAGGGGGATGCCAGATTGTATGGAGGCTTTAAGAAATCAAAGTTTAAACCCTGATTTTTTGAGAATTTCTCTGTGTTTATGCATGGTACGGTCCAGTACAGACATTGGATGATCTGAAGTTAATAGTTTTGAACATTATTGTTTGTTATTGGTCAAATGCTTTTGGTTTGAAGTGATTTGGTTCACTTTGGTGTAAGATATCTTCATTTTAGTGGTGACAGTCCAGTGAAACCCTGAATTTGAGGGTTTGGTTGAAATGGACTTTTAACTAGCATCTCCACCATAGGATTCTCATGGCATTATGGGAAATGCAAGTTAGGGGGGTGTTCTCTCAGATCTCAGAGACTCAGGGCTTAGAGGGTTGGTTGACCAAGTTTTCAAGCCGGCTCTAGTCTAAACATCTCTATGTGTTTAGCCAGGAAGCAAAGAGAAAATGGAGACAGTCAGACCGAAGGATTGAATCAACTTGGGGAGTTGAAGATTTTGTTCATTTTTGGATGTTAGAAGAGTTCTAGGGATATGGGAGGATTTGAGGAACCCATCCACTTGCACTTGCTTTGTTATCCATGCCTAGTCTTGCCATTTAGGCCTGTGAACCTAGTAGGTGTTGAGGGGTGCCGGAGTTGAACCTGTCCAAAATCCTTTGGAATCCTTTGGGGATTCGAAAAGGGTGTCCAAAACTGCAGAGCTTTCACCAAGTTGTTCAAGGATTTTTGAAGTACCAAAAACCAGTCAGTCAGGGCTAGTAGAGATCTTGACCGGTATTGAGGAAAATGAGTTGTGGGTCTTGGAGGACTCATTTGGGAGTTGTATCTCAGTGTGTTGAGGCCATAGAAATTGTATCCACTCTTGTTTTGAAGTTTCTAGTGTTATAGGGTGTTTTCCCTATTTTGGGCTCCTTTAAGGATTGTTTCCTTATAGGAGAAATTGGACTAAAGATAGCCATAGGGAGTGGTTATATGTGTCTAAAGGAGAGTTAGACCCTGATTTGGATTAGTGGCTGCTGCCGCTGCATCAACCTCAGATGCAGCAACAACATTGAAGATATTTCGCATAGCATAATGTATGTAAGTGTAACCAGTGATTGGATGTAGCACAATAATGAACTAGCTCAAGGTGAATACAGGAAAGAAGTAGAGTCCAGTAGCTTGCGACAAAGAATATAGCTTGCACCTCCAAATGCAAGCTATCGCCAAACTCAATGCAGTCAGATATCTTGTGCATGGAAGCTCGATTCACACATTCCACATCTTGTGGTAGCTTGTATTTTTGGGTTTGTTTTGCATGTGTAAGAATTTCAACTCAGAATGAATGCTAGGTGATTGGAATGATAGCCTTTATGCATTCGGATAATCTCTATTTAATAAAATACCTGAAACATGGCCTCAGCTATAATTTATATGTATTTGATGTGGGAAATTATATGAAAGTAATTATCATTTGAAATTAATGCTGAGTTGATTCGACTTTAGAAATTGTATCAGAGTGTTCAGTGAATACCACTTTGGTTTTCATTTGCAGTCAAAATTTGCAATTTTGTAGCTGGTACAATTCAATTTTGTTGTCAAATTATTGTTGTCTAGGCTTCCAGCAGGTTGTTTCCCAAAAAGAAGAGGGGGAGAGAACAATCTAATATTTTGGATGCAAAGCATGATACATTAGCAAGTGATTGTGCATCAGGAGAGGGAGTTCCTGGAAAAGTAACAGCTCATGTAGTTGGAATTACTTGATGATAGAGGACATTAGAAAGATAAACAAATGTAGGGAGTGAGTTCTTCACTCATGATTGTTTCTAACATTTTGATGACAATTTGGAAGATGTGTATTTGCCATTTCCAACTCATTTTCCTTTACTTTTGAGGTTTCTAGGATAAATTTGTGTTTCTGTCTGGTACAATGTGCTTCTGTTCACGCTTGTTTATAAAGCATAAGTCATCCTTCCACACTTTGAATGCTCATTCTAACTTAAATGCAAGTAGTCTAGCAAGTGTGAAAATTAATTTTGACTGTTATTTTCACAAGCACATGTAATGGTTTCCCTTAATTTTTTTTTTTGAAAGTAATTTGCCACACAAGATAACTAACAAATAAAAAATAATTGCAAACTTAAGTCTGATCTGATATCTTAATTCATTCAAAGCACAATACATATCCTTGGAAATAATATTATCATAAACCCAAATTGGAAATGGCAACACCAAACATCAATACCACCCATTTTCAGTAGTTACATAAATGAAATAGCTCAAATAGTCAGTCCATGAAGTCATTTCAAGTCTATTGCAAAGTGCAGATTTATAAGAGTCATGACCAGCATTGTAATATGCTCTTTTGTGGTTGAATTCAGACCTCTAGGAGGCTGCAATGGAACTGAGGACACCTCTAAGCAGGTAAGTAGATTCTCCAAACTACTCCAAAATGAAGGACAGAAAGAACACCCTTTTTTTTGGACTTGATAATGATCAGGAAATCTCCAGATGAAACTATTGCAACTAATTTGCTGCTACCTTGCACTAGGACAGCTAGCTAGTCTTCCAAATTCTTCTTCTTCCAACTCCAAACTGCCTAAACAACTCATGCTATCGCCTTAATCAGTGTAACTCGAAATGCCTCGTAAAAATGACTTTTCAATCCTCAAATCACACCATAAACCCTTGTCATAGTTTTGAAATTTCAATGTAATTCAGACCAGTACAACCTGCCTGAGAGGGGCAATTTCTTTAGAAAATTCAAAATCTCATCAAACCCTACAAATACCTATGGAACTTGGTCATCTAGTTGAGGAAAGAGCAATGGAAAAGTACCCAGAAGCAATTTGTTAATGGCCTAGGAGATGTGAGCCAAATGATGGCTCAACTATGGCTGGAAATGTATGGCCAGGCATGTCTTTTGCTCCCAAAAATTTCAAAATGCAACAAATCACTGAAAAATCACAATCACACCCAAAATCCTTAACCCAACTCAAAATACTTCATAAAGCTTCATCCTTGCAAACCCAAATTGCAAAACTCAAGCACCATTAGTGTGTTCGTTGATTAAAAATAATAAACCAACTAGGCTGGGTCTTTCGCCACTGAAACTAGATAAATCGTAGATGGTTTTTGCTCTCAAAAACTCCAAGAAGAACTCCAAAGTTCATTTCAACACACCTTTGTTTTTGTGCAAGCATAGAATGAAGAAACGAGAGCCCAATTTACAACTTACAGAGTTTGGAGGAAAATTAGGGTATTCAATTTTTAAATGTTTTATTTCCCTTGAAAATGCCCCCATAACACCTTTTTAAAACAAATTCAGTCACCACAACCTAGGTGTCCAACTTTTGGACATTTACTTTACGAAATATTCAACACTTAATAATAAAACACCACTCCAAGACTACAAAAATGGAGAATCAAACATGCCAAAACCAACTGAGGCTAGAAGATGATAACCAATGCTGACATGAGAACATACTATAAATAGCAGTGTTCTCCAAGAACCAAAGAGAACAAACCTAGAAAAGTCCAAAAAGATTGATGCGATGCAAGAACTTACCATAAATAGTAGTGTTCTCTAAGGACCAAAGAGAACAAACCCAAAAAACCTAGAAAGATCAGTGCCATGCAAGTGCTTACCATAAATAGAAGTGTTCTCTGAGGACCAAAGAGAACAAACCCAAAAAAACCGAGAGTGATTGGTGGCATACAAGCAATTACTATAAATAGTAGTGTTCTTCGAGGACCAAAAAGAACCCCCAAAAGCTTAGAAAGGTCGGTGCCATGCATGCACTTACTATAAATAACAACTTCTGTCAAAACCCATTGAAACTAATAATTGAGATCACCAAGAACACTGGAACCTTCCTAGTGCATTTGGAAATCTACGAAAAAATCTTGCAAACTTGCCAACGCTTGCAGAATAAGATGGCATAAAAATGGGGACATTACAACATGATCTTGTAGAAATATAGATCACAAAGTTACATTAGCTGAACCTAAGCTGCACAATGAAAATATCGTCTCCCGATAAGCAGGAACAAAAACTGGGCCTAATCAACATGGGGCAACGAGTCTATGCAGTTGATAATTTATAAAAACTTTGCTTTCATAATTATAAAGTTTTCACTGCCTAAGGCTGTTGGTAAAACGTCCTCCTAAAAGATTGTGCTTGTCATCTTTTTAAAGAACCCAATAGCTACCAAGTGAATTTTTTCCCCTAAATTTTTGTAGCTTTCGTTGGTTGTCCATGCCATAAGAGGGGCAGTCGAGAAATCTGGACTAGGCCTTAAGACATATCCAACTCAAGTTGGTAACTGAATGTCTCCCAAAAAATACAAATACCATTTCCTCCATCTGATACCAAATGTAGAAGGCATCTGATATGTTAGCTTTGAACAAATGTGTTTAAATGGCTAGCTGTCGATGAGGAAATTGTGTTTAAAAGATGATCTTGTTTGCTACAAGGGCTAGAAACATCTTTGCCATTACACTTCAAAGTCATTTACACCTCATCTTTGATTCAAACATTGAGCATGAACTAACCTATGCTTCACAAGTCTTTTGAGACAGTTCTTAAAAGCCTTTTCATCCTTCAATAATGATATACAACATGAAATTGTATTTTGAATTGACAACTTTCAAGAAATATTTTTTGAAGTGCTTGAAAGGTTTACTTTATTCACCATACTTTTGGTTTGGGATTGATTTTAATCTCTTGTGTATGTCATTTTTGTAGATCCTGTTTCAAAAGATTCTCTAATGGAAAGACTTTTCATTGTGATTCTGCTACCCACTAGAGTGGGCCAAAGGCCAAGCAAGTGAAAAGGGGAATGAAAATTCCAAATTGATTGTTTTTTAGAGCAGATTCCAATCATCCGATAGCCCCAGTGCTGAATTCTAAAGTATACCTTAATTTGTTGAAGTCAATGACAAACTTAATTATATCTACTTGGCTGTCATGGAGATGGTGCATCAGTTACACTCTTTCCTTCAACTCTTTGCTTCTATCCTCCCTTATGATACTTATAATTATCAAGATTCAAAAGAGAAAAATGAATTCCAATAAAGGCTTGGCTACTATGAAATTATCTATGTTCAAATAGGAATTTGTTATATTCATATCTTATTCATGCAACCTTTCTTTTAGACATCTTCATGACATTGGACCTTTGCTCCTTGAGACCTATGCTTTATCAATCTTTGAATTCTCATTACTCAATTGAGTTATATGCGTGCACTTTTATCCAATATAAAAATAAACTACTTTATACAAGGACTTGTTATAGTTTGTGTATGATTTTTTTAGTTTGCCCAAAACTTTTAGTCACGGTTTCTTAATTGGAAAACTAATTATTAGACTACATGAGACTGGTTTTATACATAAACATAGAATTTGTAATCCCGCTTTTTCCATGAAGGCTATTCAGTAATTTTGTGAAAAAGAGAAGTTGTGTGTGATAGATATTGAAATAGTAGAATAGAGCAATATGCCTTCGATGATTATCCAAAGGATGACCATGAAATCTTGGAAGAATAATTGCCATCTAGTATGTATGCCTATCATATTTTCTAAGGGTAGCAGATTCATGAACAATAATTCCCATAAAAAAATCTTCTTGAGCCATCATTATAGCTATTGATTCTAGTGCACCCCACCTACAAAAAATGTTGTGCCTAGAGATGGGGATGTTTCAAATATGTTGGGATTAGAGGAAAATATCCCTTTAGTGCATTGTCACCATTGTCACCAGGCACGAGATGTCACTAGGACATTTCCCTTAAAGAGGGGACACTTTTTAAGCATCCCCCTAATGGGTATGTTGGGATGAGACCCTTAGAAAACTTAACAACATCCCTTGAATGTCTTGGAAACTTGTAGCCATCCCCCACATCTAGCACTCGAAATTTTGTTTTTATGAAAAGGAAAACATTTTTTTTGAATTTTGGCCATTAAACCTAATCCTAATAGTCTAATGGGCTCCACCCCCTAAACACTCATAAAAGCTATAAAAACTACATAGCCCTCACCATTTAGGTTGTTTAGCTTCATTCGTAGTTCTTTGAAGAATGAAGATTTATTTAGAAACATTGAAGTAGCAGTTGGTGTTGGAGAAAATACATTGTGACAGGGGTTAGCATAAACAACACAAAATAAATAGATTTTACAATCTCAAATATGGATTCTTTTATTGAAAACATCACTAATAACATAACAGATATATGAAATGAAATAGAGGATGAATCCTCAATAGGCTGCCACACATTACTTCTTCATTCCCCTTGCTTGTAGAGCTTTCTGCTTCTTTCTACCCTCCAAACTAATACCTCATTTCTGCCCTCTCACCTTTTTCATAACCTACCACTTTTCCACCCTTTTCCCTTACTTTGGAAATGCCAATAATATTCTTTAACTGGTTTTTTCGTGCCTCCAAGTATATTTTAAAATTTCAACTTTTCTCCCAAAACTAGTGTGCAATTTCCAGGAGTCATAACTTTTTATCTAGGCACCTGATTGAGTCCCTTTTTTTTAAAATCGAAGTTGTTGTAGTGCTCGATGTGCTTGAAATTTGGCCAATTTTGGGGGGTTCAAAACATTGTTTGAATCCTCAAGACTCGATCTTAAGGAATTTCATAGGACTTTTGAAAACTTAAGTATTAAATATCTTCCCATCCAGACTTGATCTTTGTTCAAAACTCACCCACAATGTGTTTTTCTCAATTTTGGAGCTTTGGGTAAAAATCAGGTCCCTACATGCCCAAATGCAAACATACTAAACATAAAGACCATGCTAATTTAACCCTTCTAGGACTTTGTAGAGGAAATATGGTTCATAGGTATTGCCCAAACCAAATAGACATTAAAATAAAATATTTTTTGGGTGATGCAAGATTGCTCTTATGCCTCTAGATGCTCTTGCATCACATTGATATAAGTTAAAATTATGAAATGGAATGCCTCAGGAAGTTCTACGTGGTCTCAAAGGCCTTAATTTGTGCTTGTGATAGGGGCTTTGCTAGGGGTGTTGCCATTGGATCCCATGAAAAGTGCTTCTCCTCAACCTTGTTGGTGGCAATTCCCCTAGACCTTTGCGGGGGGCATCATTAGGGGCTGTGCCCCTATAGCATCACAAATTGGCATCCCATCATTGTCCTTGAATTAGGGTCCTTGGGTCTCCCCACCCTCAAAACTTGTTCTCCCATCTCTTCATTTTGAAGGTTCGTAGAGCTATGATTAATTCTCACTTGAAACTTATAGACTTAGTTGAGAAATCATTATTGAATTTTTTTCTTTGTACCTCTAGCTAGAAAATAGAATACATGGTAGGTTGGTGAGATAACTCAGCCCCAGTATGGGTGTAGGGTACTGCCCCTCAACTCCATTAAGGACTCTGCACCTAGATCCCCACCAAACATTGTCCCCTTGGTGTCCCCAAATCAAGGTGCTTGTTGTTAGCAATTTAAGTTGTCATTAGTGTAAATCTCAAACACCATTCCCACCGGTAAAGGTTCACCTGTCACTCACATTACTTTAAAGGCACCGGTAGACTAGAAATAGAGTGTATGCACCGGTAGATTAAACAAAGGAAATACACCGGTAGACCGAACTAAGAACATTGTACCGGTCTTGTATTGCATATAGGGATGAACCAAGTATAAGTATATACTGGTCTAACTGCATAAAGATCTGCACCAGATTCTGCGGAGCTGCGGAGCAGTTTGAGTTAAAACTGGAATATGCGGAGCATCCACTGCTCTTTTAACAAGAGTTAGCTTTATTTATGCAGATGTTTTTCAAGGTAAACTCCAGATCGGAATGCAAAGCTTTTTGCTAGTTGCATGATTTAATGTTGAGTTTACAGCCTAGCGGTTCTATGAGTTAAGGGTTTCATTAAGGTAAACTCTTGTATAAATACAAGTCATAGGACGCAAGAAAAAGTGATGTCAAAAGTTGTTGAATAGAGAGAGCAGAGAAGAGAGAGATTATAGTCACCAGAGGTGAAAGGCAAAGAGGCAGAAAAGATTCAATAGCTAGGCAAACCGGGGAAGAGATCAACAGGTATGATCTAATCAAACAATCAGTGTCATATAAGATCATTGCTTTTATAAGGTGTAAAAGCAAATTGAAATCCCTCTATTAGGGTGAACTCTAATCGGTTCTTTGTAAAAATCCCTTAACCGGGTAACATCTTTGTTGATGTTAAAAGTCCTCTAACCAGGCAACTCCTAACAGAGTTAAGATCTTAACGGATCTTCTACCAAATCCCTTAACCGGGTAGCACCTTCACCAGTGCTTTGTAAGCTCCTAACAGGGTGCCTTCATTGTGCAGTAGTGAAGTTGTGAGCTCTGTCTCACCATGATTTTTTCCTTCTAACCGAGGGTTTCCACGTATACATCTTGTGTTGATCTATGTGTTTCTATTTATGCTTATGAATGATTGTTTATATTTTGCTTATCAAGGAAGGATAATTAAACAAGTGTTGAATGTGATAGAAACAAGTATTTACTGATTCACCCCCCTCTCAGTAACCAGTTAGTAATAACAATTGGTATCAGAGCTAGAGCTCTCTCTCTATATAAAGCTTAACCGCTTGAGAGAAAGATCATGGAGGGTTACAGATATCAGAAACAACTTGAGGAAGCCAACACCATCATTGCTTCTTTGAAGAATAGGCTAAGAAGATCACTTGCAAAAAGGAAGGAGCTGGCTCTGCAGTTGAATGAGAGCAATGAGACTATTGATGAGCTCTCTAGGCAGAGTGGATCTGATGAAGTTGAGGAAGCAATCTCTGAGCTCATGGAGAGGAACCAGATCCTAACCGGTCAGATCTCCAACCTTAAGAGGGAGCAAGAAGATAATGCCCTAAGGATGATTGAACTGATTGAGAAAAAGAGAAAAGCTGAGGATGAAAGAAACACAACAGTCAAGTCATTAACAACCTCTGAAAAAGCAAGGAACCGGGCAGAGGAAGCTGTAGGGGCAAATGAACTTGTCATTCTGCAACTCCAAGAAGACATGCAAATTGTCACCCAAGAAAACGCCAACATGCAAAAGGGTTGGCATGATAGGGATGAAGCATGCAAAAGACTGGCACTAGAGTTGTATCAACTGAAGGAACAGATGAAAGAACTTGAAGAAAGAAATGAAACCCTAAGAAGATACAATGAGAGCTCGGTCAAGCTTGATGAGCAACTTAAAGCTCAAAGAAAGCACAAGGATCACACCGGTCTTGGATTCACTGAAAAAGGCATCAAAGAGACTTGCGAGTCTTCCGAAGCTAAGACAAGCAAGAAGGATAAGAAGCCGCTGGCACAAAAAGGTAAGAAGACTTTCAACACCTCTTGCACTCATTGTGGGAAACTGGGTCACATAACAAATGACTACAAGAATGCTCCGGTAAAGCCAAACAACAGTTACTGCAAAAATTGTTGCAAGTATGGTCACAAGACCAATGAATGTTGGTCAAGCCCGACAACTGTGTCCAGTGGAAGTAGGGGAATCTTCAAGGGCTACTGCTACGCATGCAATAAGTTTGGACACAAAGCCGATGAATGCAAATCAAAGACAATGGCATTGAGATCCCCAAGACCGATATTCACCAAGAGAAACAAGAACTGGAGCACAGCCAACTGTGGAATGCACAGTCACAATGACTCTTGGTGCAAATCACCTAACACAAGAAGGGTGAACCCATGGAAGGCAACTGGGATAGTCTGCTATCACTGCCACAAGGTTGGACACCTAGCCAAAGACTGTAGGAACTGGTCAATGAACAAAAGAAAGGGATTGGTCAAACCGGTGGAGGTCTTGTCTTCGAAGGAGAAGAAAAAAGGTAAGAAGATTGAGAAAGAAGTCAAGCAAATTTGGTTCAAAAAGGAATCAAAGAGCTCCGCTGAGGAGAAAACAGAGGAAAGATCATCATCTGCTGATGGTGATATCTCTTCAGCAAAGTGAGCCTATAGGGAACTGGTAGACCATCTATCATTCCCGGTAGAACTGTTGAGAAGAGAACTCGCTTGGTCTACAAGGACAACCGGATAGGTAAGCTTTGATCAACCGGGATAAGCACAACCGAAAAAGCTGGAGTACCAGTTAGCAAAAACAAAAAGAAAAGTTAGGTAAGGCAATAAATGTTGTAGCCGTTTAACAATAGTTACCGTTTGGTAATTACTGTTATGCCCTAACTCTATAAAAGAAAGGAGAATTACTCATTAGTTTTACTTTGCTTTCTTTGTGATTAACGAATTCTTGTGCGAAGTAATATTCTCGCGCTTTGATCACTGTGAGCTACTGTTTGTAATACCGATCAAGCGACTTTTTGTGTTAACCGGTTATGAAGAAATGGCATCATCATCCTCTTTTGTGAAGTTGATCAAGGGAAATCAAGTGGACCGACCTGCATATGATTTTGTGGCAATTCAGAACGGGGAAAACCACATGGCTGGTGTGCTGTCGTCTGTGCCAAACGGAGTCCTCTTGACCGAAGATGTCACGACGTTCATTCACACCAAACAGTTTGAACTGGGCGAAACCTATATTCAAAGCGAGTACCCCGAGTTATGTCAAGAAGGGAGACTACCTGATAAGTATGCAATGCTGGTATCATCTGGACTTATCAATGGAGTGTGCTACCCGACCATCTTCTGGGAAGACTGCCTTCGACTGGTTCTAAGCCGTCTTCATGAACCGTGTTTCTGGCTAAATAAAGGTGTATGGCATCCAATCACCAAAGAAGATCTGCATAGGGTGACCGGATACAGTGACCAAGGGGAAGCACTAACCCTAAGGACCATCTCCAATGCCGTCGTCAATAAACTAACAAAGTCAAGATTTGATGGTCGACTTATGACCGTGACCGACATTGAGGATGATGGAGTCCGCTTTGCATTTGCTGTGATTGGCTACAAGGTTTACCAGTCAAGCAACCTAAACAACATACCGGGTGGAGCAATTCACGCCGCACACCGGATTATGCACGATAATGCTCAATACGACATCTGTGCGATGCTTCGAGGGAAAATTTTTGAAAACATGAAGAAGCTCAGAGTTGTCAAGAAGAAATCCATGAAGTATGGAATCTTGCTGGTATGTCTATACTTCTACTATTTAAATTTCTTCCCGCGAATCAGAAAAGTGACTTGGGGAACCAATAGACCGGTCATGCATCAAATTAGTGAAATGGCCAACCAACTGGGAAACTAGTTAGGAAGAGTAATGACTGAACACTTTGAGGCATTTCAACTACGAATGCATATAAGAGAGAAGGTGCTGTCAACCATTGTTGACGAATACAAAGACGATGTATGCTTTCTGGTTACCACCGATAACTGCATAATTCAAGCCATGGAACCAAGAACCATGTATGCTCCTGAGCTAGGCTATGAGATCACCACAAAGGCTGCTAAGGCATATGCAGATGCCTTGACTGAGGCGGGTCTAGATCTTAGCGCTCACTAGTTCGGTACCTATGAAGAGATCTAGGAGAATCTGAAAAAGAGGGCATTGATTAAAAATGTCTACACCAAAAGGGCCCCCACACCAAAGAAGAAACCGGTGACAAAGTAGCCCAAGGCTCAAAGGAAGAAAGCTCAACTGGTACCCAGTACCCAAGAGGAAGAACAAGAGGAGATAGAGACCGAGGAAACAATTCCTCTAGTCAGAAAGAGGAAATCAGGTGAACTGGTAAAGGAGGATCCACCAAGAAGAGCCAAGCCCACAATTGATGAATTTGTGGCATCATTGAAAGAAATCGGGGGGGAATGGGTTCAATAAACAGAAGATATTAGTTTGCAAATGAAGAAGACAAGAGGAAGATTGAAGAGGCGGTAGTGAATTGCATTCATAATTATAATTTGCACCCTACCGAACTTCACAAGATTGTACCAGAGGATCTCCTACAAATTCTTGAAGCTAGATGGAAAGCTTCAATGGATAGAGAAAAGGAGCTGAGGGTACAAGCTCTGCTAGAGGTTCAGAACCACCTCACTCTGGAAGAAGCCACTGAACAAGCTGAAATGCATTAGCAAGATTTCCTGACAAAGAGGAGGATCAGTCAGATGTTGATAGGAGAAGCTGACATGGTTCATAAGGAAGCAGTAGCCATATGGACCAAACTTCTTCAGACCTAGCAGGAAGCAATAGAAGCTTGACAAAGAACCACAGTTCCACCGGTCCCTGACACTGGTAAAGGAAAAGGAGTTCTTGGAGCTGAGGCACCGGTTAAAGAGAAGAATCCTACAGAACTGGTCATCGTCGACATCACCGATGACAAGAGCAGTGATCCAACACATCCAACTGTTCTCATCTCTCCAAGCAAAGGTAACACTCGCCCTATGTTTGTCAATGATATTGTTGATGAGGTAATGGACTTCGGAGAAGTAGATAATGCTGCTAAATTGTACAATGTACTAGAAGAAGACGATAAACAGGCAGTAATTATAGCTATATTGGAAACTTTTATGGATTTTCATAAAACTCCAAGGGACTACAGGTCCAAGTTTCCACCGAAACTCAATTCTAGGCTTTAGACAAAATGGAGAACCGGTCTAGGAACCAACACAAGAATAAATAGGGAAACTTTGTTAGTGGTTAGACCTGGTCTCAGTGAAGATAGAATAAAGCTTCTACTGGAGGAAGCGGCAATGAACTTGGATACCAAGTATAGAGTTGCCTAGATACTAAATGGATATGAGAATCAAGTCTATAAAGAGACTTTAGACTTCTGGCAGCAGTACAACTTCAGTGCACTTGAGAATTTAGGTCCACATGATCAAACTGCACAGGTTCAAGCACCATCGGTTCAATTCACTACTCATGAAGAACCTGCAACAGGTAAGGTAAATGTTCAAGCAAAGGAGTTCACATCTAGTGAACAGATAAATGTTGAACAGATAGTTCCCCCAGTAGAACAAGAACTGAAAAATGATATTCCTATGGGAGAATTACATACAATTGAAGAGCAGCACACAGAATAAGTCCCACCGGAAGAACAACTTCAACAAGAACAAGATGTCCCACCAGAAGTTGAAGTGCTACCAGAAGAAGAAGCTCAGGATAAAGAAGAAGCACCTGCTAAAGAAGACCTACCTGAAGAAGAGGCGCAACTAGGAGGTGCAGCTCAACAAGGAGATGAAGAAAATAAGGAATAGGAACAAGAAATTCCTGTACATACTGAGCAAGCTCAATTGGAACAAGAGCCCAAGCAAAAGGAACAAGCAGATATCCCAAGCTCCTCCTCATCTAAAAGAAAGTTATCATTTGCTGAGGATAAAGAAGCCAAAAGGAGCAAGGCCACCGATATAGTGGTAGACATCAACAAGGCAGCTCAAGGAGCTGACCAAGAGGAAACAGGACATGGTCCTGACCACTGTGAAGAATATCTTGTGCAACTTCGTGCCTAATGCTGACATAGATGAAGATGAACATGTGATAGATCAGTTGGAAGTCTTGGCACAAGCAATCGATGATGACCTGGCAGATCCATAAACTATAGCAATAGACCATTATGAAAAGAAGAGAATAGAGATTCTCCACAAACAAGTTGAAGATATCAAGGTAACTCTGTCATCCAACTTAAGAGTTCTTCAACAATAGATCCAAGTTACAGGAAGTTTGATGACATGAACTTCCAACTTTGAAACTTTCTTGCAAGATCTGTCAGAGAAGTCAGCAAAGAGTTCAGAAGACATTAGAGCCTTGTCTTCTCAATTTGACATCAAAAATAAGTCTGCAACAACTTTTAGCAGAGAAATGACCAGTCTGGCTCTAATTCTAAGAAAGACTGCAAAAGAGGAGAATAAGAGAATCCAAGATATTATTGGATTTCAGTTATTTCTAGCACCAACATTTGACTCCGTGCAGCAAACTGCAACTTTTACAGAGATTCTGATCAATGAACCTAATTATAAAATTGTGGAGGATATGGAGAACATCATTGTTTCTCTAAAAGCAGCCCAAAAGAACATTGAATATGTAACCGGTCAATGGGCACCGTTTCTTCATTCTGCTAAGAATATCTATAAGGATATCTTCACCAAACTACAAATGTGAAATCCTAACTGAAGTTTAACCCTTTGTCCTATGGAGGCAAAAAGGGGAAGAAGAAGCAGAAGAAATGGGAAGCAGGACAGAGCAACTACAGGGAAGCAGGACAGAGCAGCTATAGGGGAAGCAACAGTCAAGGGAAGTTTGTAATCAGATGAGAGCAGAATAGAAGAAGAGCTAAAGCACTTTAATAGGGGAAGTGTGCTACAAAGAAAAGAGAAGTCTACAGAACAAGGTATACAAGGTATAAATTGTGATAAGTAAGTGAGTATGGTTTTGAGCATGGTTTTGCCACCAATGACAAAGGGGAAGATTGTTAGCAATTTAAGTTCTCATTAGTGTAAATCTCAAACACCATTCCCATCGGTAAAGGTTCACGGGTCACTCATGTTACTTTAAAGGCACCGGTAGACTAGAAACAAAGTGTATGCACCGGTAGATTAAACAAAGGAAATACACCGGTAGACCAAACTAAGAACATTGTACCAGTCTTGTATTGCATACAGGGATGAATAGGGTATACGTATATACCGGTCTAACTGCATAAAGATCCGTACCGGATTCTGCGGAGCAGTTTGAGTTAAAACTGGAATATGCGGAGCATCCACTGCTCAGAAGTGGAGTTAGCTTTTTAACAGGAGTTAGCTTTATTTATGCGGATGTTTTTCAAGGTAAACTCCAGATCAGAACGCAAAACTTTTTGCTAGTTGCATGATTTAATGTTGAGTTTACAGCCTGGCAGTTCTATGAGTTAAGGGTTTCATTAAGGTAAACTCTTGTATAAATATAGGTCATAGGACGCAAGAAAAAGTGTTGTTGAAAGTTGCTGAATAGAGAGAGCAGAGAAGAGAGAGATTACAGTCACCAGAGGTGAAAGGCAAAGAGGCAGAAAAGATTCAACAGCTAGGCAAACCGGGGAAGAGATCAACAGGTATGATCTAATCAGACAATCAGTGTCATATAAGATCATTGCTTTTATAAGGTGTAAAAGCAAATTGAAATCCCTCTATTAGGCTGAACCCTAATCGATTCTTTGTAAAAATCCCTTAACTAGGTAACATATTTGTTGATGTTAAAAGTCCTCTAACCAGGCAAACTTCTAACAAAGTTAAGATCTTAACCGATCTTCTACCAAATCCCTTAACCGGGTAGCACCTTCACCAGTGCTCCTAATAGGGCGTCTTCATTGTGCAGTAGTGAAGTTGTGAGCTCTGTCTCACCGTGGTTTTTTCCTTCTAACCGAGGGTTTCCACGTATACATCTTTTGTTGATCTGTGTGTTTCTATTTATGCTTATGAATGATTGTTTATATTTTGCTTATCAAGGAAGGATAATTAAACAAGTGTTGAATTGTGATAGAAACAAGTATTTACTGATTCATCCCCCCTCTCAGTAACCAGTTAGTAATAACACTTGCACCCCATCCCACACCCCCTCTCCAAATCCCATACCCTTGTCACCCAATTCTGGAACTGCATGGAACTGTGATTAATTGTCACTTGAAATTTATATAGTTAGTTGAGAAATCATTTTTAATTTTTTTGCTTTGTACCTCTATTAGATACTATAATACACTTAAATAACTGGTAGGCTGGTTAGATAACCCAGCCCCAATCTTATAGCATAGATATAAGATTGTTCACAATGAGTAGACATAAGCATGCTGATCACTCTGAATGTTCAGACCATTGATATTCAGAATCTTATCGAGAAATCTACTAAACTGATAATCATAAAATGCCAAAGTCTAACTAAATCTCATCATTTTGTCTTTGCATTCAACTTTCATATAGATTTTCTGTATGAAAGTATAAAGCCTGTATTAAAATTGGAATGCATAATGAATTTGATAAATTAAAATAATAAACTGGGTCCTGCTTTTCTTGTAGAATAAAATATTTTTTTTGTTTAATGTAAGGATTCAAAGTATGCTAGCATCTTCCGACAGAAAATTTGAATTTGGCACTATAAATGTGAATGAATTATTCAATACACCTGAAGGAATTGAAAATGCTGTTGAAGAGTTAATTCCCAAGGTGCAGCTGTTAGTGCACCTTTTTCTGCAGAAAAGGTACGAGTAATCATAGCAGTTGGAGGACGTGGTCTATTTATAGATTTTTAGTGCTTTTTAAATAAAAAACCAACTCTTAGTTTTAACCGTGCTGAAGATCCTAAAAAGGTTTGCTGTGTGGTTTTTGTGCAAAGAGTGATTGTGGCTTCAGTAATCCCATGTTTGTTACAGTAGCTTGATCATTTGAAATGTCCCAAGACTGAAATGTTTAACTAGTGTAGTTTCTACATTTGGTAGCAAGAAGCAGCAAAATGCTTTAGAGGATTTTTCTACTGAAAAGATGGGTTTGATCTTTCATGCTTTGAAATAGAGAAATGTTAATTTGATCACAACTATATCATCCAAAGTTACTTCGCAATAAATTTTTCTTGGTAATCAAAATGTTAATGTTGGTGGCAGCTTTTCTAGAGGTATATGTAAAATTGTCATTTATATTGATTTTTGAAAAAGCTGTGGGTTGTGTTCAATGATGCTTTTTGAACATGAATATGCAGGTTGAAATTTTAGTTGTGACTTGCAATTGTTGTGATTGAAGAGGGTATTGATGTCAAAAATTGTATCTGTGTTGTCTGTTTTCATTTTCCACTAACCTTGCACAGTTATATTCAATCCTGTAGGTGTGCTCATCAAGAAAACTCAAGAGTTCATCTTACTTTTTGAGAGGTAACTTGTAAATATAAAATCAAGTAAACTTAATTTCTACATACTTACCTGTTTTCAAATTGCATGGAGCACATCATTACAATTAGCTTTGAACTTGGCATTTTAATATAATCACTGTCTATAGGAATATATAATGCAAGTAACTATTTCTTCTTTTGGTTAAGTATAA
Source organism: Chamaecyparis obtusa (assembly GCA_027943335.1). Taxonomy (NCBI): domain Eukaryota; kingdom Viridiplantae; phylum Streptophyta; class Pinopsida; order Cupressales; family Cupressaceae; genus Chamaecyparis; species Chamaecyparis obtusa. Next base: position 754,464 of record BSBK01002522.1, on the reverse strand, counting down.
AGTAAGTCAGAGTTTGAATTATAAGGCATTTGAAATTTGGTAAAATCTACGAATGTTATAACCAACATTAATGCTAAATATTTATCTTTTCTTGGAATTTTCAGTAGTGATGAGTAGCAGAAAAAACAACTATCTGCTATAATCAAGAGAGTGGCCTTAATGGAGGACACAATATTGAGTAGAAATGACACTTCTATGAAAGAGAAGAATACAATTGAGAAGGATGTACCAGGAGATGTTGATGAACATCTTCTAGAAATGGCATTGATTAGAAATGTTATTCCTTCCACTGAAGAGCAAACTGCAGCAGGAAAAGATTTTAAGAAATTGGAAGCATCTGGAGACAGTGAGGATAAAGTTGGAAACATTGATGAAAATATTAAAAGAATTATTGGAAAAGAGGATGAAGAAGAAAATGAAGTGGTAAAAATATCTACAAAACCAGGTATCCAAACAATTCATTCTCTTATATCATTGGAGAAGCTTGCATTTAAAAATAATTTTACTAAATAATTTTTCGGTGATAGTATTTGAAGAATTTTCATCACTACTGAAAATCATTAATATTCTCTTTTCTGGTGGATAATAGGCTCATTTTTACTTGTGGATTATTTATTTAAATATTTCTTAGCTTTTTGATTTTTTTTATTGTGATTGTTCATTTTGTTACAGTAATTTGATTCTGAACATTGTCTATGTAATGGCCATTATTTTTTTTGCTTGATATAGCTCAGGCTAGGAACCCAAGAGCTGCAAAAGATTTAGCATCTAAGCACAGATTTTGGAACCTTATGGTTCACCAGATGTATTAAAAAAAAAAAGATTATCCATCACCATCTTTATCAAACTTAAAAACTATGATAGGAGATCTGGGCTACACTGGATGATAAATTATCTTTCCGTTATTGCTTCTTGAACTGTGATTCAGCTGTTCATTTGCTAAAATTGGGTCATAAACTGTATACCGTGTCCTACACTAACTTCAGCCCCTTATCATAACAAAATGAGCCTTGTCAAAACTCTCTATCCAAACTCTAAAGTCTAAACTACACAGGCCTGGGCTCACACTAACCACCAAAAGGCACCTTCAAATAATATAAATTCTTATTAGAAACATCCACCTCCTTGGCCTTCTAGACAGTCCCAACCTATAATTATCTTTGGGAACTCTCAGGACCCAAAATGGAGAGAAGGTAAAAAATCCACATTACCGCTAGCAAATAGCGAAATATACAATATTTCCACCAACCGCAGCTCCCACAACTACTATGACCTCACTTTATGAAAGCTAAATTAAAGTTTACAATGATACACAGTGCATACATAAAAAACTGTTCACTAGATGAATAAGCAGTATCACCATCACAAACAAGGACTAGAATCTTCTCTCTGGCAGAATCATGAGCACTCTCTCACCTTTATCATTCTCTTCCCTTAACACAATCACTCAAATCTTCCCTTTAGCAATTTCAATGCTAGAACCTGCTTTCATGCCTCACATCACACAGTCATGGGGAACTCTTCTCATGGATAATCCCTTCTCCACTTTTCTCAAAAGGCCATGGCAAAGCAGAATTTGAATGACACAGAGCCTTCACCACTCTTCTATAAATATTCATTTTAACAATTGCAGTGCACACCAATTGATTATACCATCACATAGATCATATAACATCATTTGAACTACTTTTATTGATAGCTTAGAGAACTTTGCACAATGTGAAACCAAGCTCATAAATGTCATCAGAATACTCCCATCAGTTCTGGCGCTCTGGTGTAATGTCCCCTTTGCTAATTTTCCCTAGAAGTTACCCTAAATCACTGTTGCAACAGATTAGGGTTAGGGTTTACCAAATAAATGGTTTCTTTAATTATGTGATTTGTAACTTGATTCCCGCATTCACCTCATGAACACAATGCCAATATATAAATAAATCAAAGGTTAGAATAAAGAGAATATATATTCATCATCATGTAGTACTTTGTTTGTACGTGAATTCCAATTATAGAAGGTGTGGAGTAAGGAGGCATAGTAGGGTGCCCTAAGACAACACTTCTCCCTCAGTACAGTCCTCCATTCTTCTATGGTTGGAGTTAACTATGATTCAGCAATAGTCCCCCGACGTAGGAGTTGGAAAGGTACTTGCAATAGGGTACCCTTTTTGGTTCTCCCTCTCACAATGCAATATGGCGCCCTTGTTAGTACTTTACCGGTTACTAAGAGGGGGGGGGGGGGGGGGGGTGAATCAGTAAATATTATCTCTTTGCCAGTTTAAAACTTGTAAACAGATTATTGAATGTAAAACAGAATGTAAACAATCATTCACAACCATAAACAGAATCACATAGATCAACTCAAGTATTTATACGTGGAAACCCTTGGTTAGAAGGAAAAAATCACGGTGAGACAGAGCTCACAACTTCACTACTTCAGAATGAAGGCGCCCTGTTAGGAGCTTACAAAAGGACTGATTGAAGTGCTACCCGGTTAAGGGATTTTATAAAAGATTTGTTAAGATCTGAACCCTGTTAGGAGTTGCCAGGTTACAAGACTTTGAACATCTACAAAGATGTTACCCTGTTAGGGGATTTTACAAAGAACCGATTAGGTTCACCCTGATAGAGGGATTTCAATATGCTTTCACTCCTTATAAAAGCAATGATCTTATTTTGACACTGACTGTCTGATTAGATCATACCTGTTGATCTCTTCTCCAGTTTGCCTTGCTGTTGATCTCTCTTTCTTTCTTCACCGCTGTGCTTGCAGCACTCCTCAGAAGATATCTCTCCTATGCTCTGTGCAATCATCAACTATCAACAACATTCTTCTTTGCGTCCTATGACCTATATTTATATGAGAGTTCATCATAATGAAACCCTTAACTCATAGAACCGTTAGGCTGCAAACTCCGCATTAAATCATGCAATCAGCAAAAAAGCTATGCGCTTTGATCTGAGTTTACCTTCCAAAAACATCCGTAGGAATAAAGCTAACTCCTGTTAAAAAACTAACTCTACTTCTAAGCGGTGGATGTCCTGTATAATCCGGCTTTTACCTTAAACTGTAACTCAAACTGATCCATAAAATCCAAATTGGATCTATCTTGCAATTAAACCGGTATACCCTTATACCCGGTTTGTCCCTGTATGCTTCATAAGACCAGTTCTGAGTTCTTGATTCGGTCTACCGGTGTATCTATCGAAATAGTCAACCGGTGCATACATTCTGTTCTTTATCTACCGGTGTCGTCTAAGTAATGTGAGTGACCGGTAACCCTTTACCGGTGGGTTTTGTGAAATACACTAATGACAACTCATATTGCTAACAGCCCTCATAGCTGTTCTCCCTTAACCATCACTGCAACAGGGTGCCCTTAGCAGTTCTCCCTCACTTGCAAACTCTTTTCTCCACTCCCTTGTGACAGACTATTGCAAGATTAAATTCATTTTTTATGTTTATTAACATCAGACAAGGATGCATTATAATTTCATATTAATAAGCTAATCATTGTTTCTGCATTACCGATAATAGAATATTATAAACACCCTGGACTTAGATCTGATTTCTGTATTCTGTGTTTAGTACTGGAGATTTGATCTGCTGAAGGTTTTATGTTCTTGTTGTGATTCAATGTTTGTTTATTCTTCCATTTGATTTGATTTTTGGATATATTGCTTGTTCCATAATGTCGACTATGTGTCCTATGTGAAAGAGCATATATCAACGTATTATCATCTTTGCATATATTATTACCACAGATTAATAAAATCACAGAACAGATGCAGAAGGTTCCAAGATACCCGAGGCAGATAATTTATCTTCATCCCCTTTCCTTGACTGATTTCCCCATTCCTCCCCTTTGCTGATCGTATTCCCTTCTTCTTATACTTCAATTGTTGGCAGTTATACCCCTTCACCTGGAAAGGATGCACCCTTCTAAGGAGATCTGCCTTTAAGATAATTGCCGCCCTTGTTCACTAATATGGGTTGATCAGTAGTTAACAATAAATGATCATTAAGTGTATTCACTCTATTTAGTAATTTTCACTTCTCTTATGGGACATAAATTGGTTGATGTTTAATGTTTAATGCAATTCATTATGTTCTAGATTGTATACATCTGAATTGGTAGGGCTCTTCAATATATATTCATTATATATATTTTTATCGCTGGAAATCTCTTACTCATATTTTATTGCAGTTGCCTTGATAATAGAGATGCCGGTGTTAATGTATAATTATCCCTATCGCTGATTGCTGTCATTTGCCGCATTACTTATTTTTAGTTAAATCGGTGAAATGAATAGGATTGTTGTAGGATAGTTTTCTGCCTTCTATGTTTTTGAGGACAATATTGACAAGTCTCTGTTGACTGATGCAGAGTTAATTTATTTATTCTTAACAGAATGGTTGAGGGGGTATCAGGCAGGGACATGACATATGGGACATCTCAAATTCGTCATATGTCATCTTGACCCTTCAAAATACTTAGGGCACTTCTGCCCTGTTTATTAAGTAATTCATTTACTTTTCCTTATGAAAGCCTTTACCCATTATCAAACATCATGTCCAGCAGCAGCAATTCTCTAACCACTAGGGATTGTGCTTCAATGGGAAAATTTAGACCCGACCATCATTCTTTCATGAGTTTTTACAAATGATGAGATCCCTGAATAGCTGCCCAATTAGCCACAACACCACTTTTCTCATGTCCTCAATTTTGTACTCGCAAAATTGGACAACCCTACACAATTTTCCTTGAATTTGTAGCTAGAATTCTCTAAGTTTGGCATTCTTAAGATGTTTTTCAAAGGAAATCAATTGTACCTTGAATTGGCCTAGATTTCTTAGATGCAATTTTCGAAGGTTTCCGTCGAGTTTTCCTTTGTTTTTTTTTGCAAAAATGGATTTTTATTTCCTGATAGTAGGTACTCAATTTTTGGTAATCTTCAAGTCTTTGATTGATTTTTCTTGATTGTTTTGTTTGTTTTCATCCTAGGTTTGTTGTTTTTTGAATTCTGCTCGTTTCGAGCTATTGTAGGCCTAATTCAGAGCTATATTCTAAGAGATAATAAGGAATTAAGCTACCTACAAGTGGGGTTTTTAAGCTTGATTGTAGGTCCTTGTTCTTTGTTAAAAGCCTGCGGTATGGAATCAAAATTCCACCAAGGCCTCTTAAGTCATAAAGTTGGTCTTTTTGTGAGTCATTACAACTTGTTTTGAGAAGCATTCACTTGCAATGGAAGAATGAAAGTCCACCATTGCATTTGAAATGACATTTTTAAAGGGAAAACAATCATTTTAATGAAGATGTTATAATGCAAGTGGAGTTTTAAAATCCATTTACATGACTTCTCTTGAACAAAAAATGCTTGCAGAGTTGCATATATAACCCACCTATGCTCTTAATACCTTTCTCAAGTTGATTGCAAGTGTTTTAAGGAAAAGTATATGTAAGTGGGATTTTAAAGCTCGACTACATATAGTGATTACAACTCAAAACATATTGAATTCTCCTTGTAACGCGATCTCAAAAGCCCGTCTATGCATTTTTAAGGGGAAATATTGTTTTAAATAAATGTTGGAGTATCTAGTCGGGCTTAAAAAGCATGACTATGTTATTCTTTCATGTTTTAAAACTTTGAAATATGTGTTGTGGTCTCAAAAGCCCGTCGATATGTCAAGTGCTGTGTTTTTGCATAAACAAGAGGCATTTTTACTTGCAATCATGAATTTGAACCCGGTCTTAAGAATTTGCAATGATTTTTATAGGAAAAAATGCATTTCCAGCTCTTGCAACTGTTAGATGTCTTATTGTGGATATATTATTCTACGCAATATAACAGTAATGTAGTAGTGCAAGATTACATATCGCCAATAACACGACAAAACACTCAGAAGGATAACGTGATAACTTTAGATAACATATGACAGAAAGATATGCTTTATTCCCATGTAATATCATCACAACCATAATCCATTCTCGGTGCCAACAGGCTACATATAGAGTGGCTGACGGTTGGTTGAGTGAATCAACCGTCGCCAACCTCCTACAACTACCCGAGAACCAACTGCCATTACATTGCCGATACGACGCATAACATAATTATTACTGACAAACTACGACTAATATTAGCCCCCCCCAAAAAGGAAGTTGTCTTCTAGGCGACTAAAAAACAAAATGGTTGATGTAGACACACACGAAATCTACTAGAGAGAGGGACGAGAGGACATCCCTGGAGTGATAGAGGATGTAGGACATGCCAGTTGTTGTCGAAGAAGCCTCAGATCAGGGTCCATGATCAATTGTTTCTCGCGGCCTGCCTTCAATAGCCTCAGTGCGTCCTTCAAATCTTTTTCAGTGTTTACCAATCTTATCGTTGTGGCCGCGAGCTTTTCCTCCGTCCCAGCCCGAACTAGTTTCCCTTGGGCTATCTCACACCTTGGTGCTAGTGCATGCTCCCCTTCAGCCCTCCATGCAAACCAAGTCACCTGCTGTAGCTAAAGGAAGGTAATCCAGGAAAGTCCTCTCTATGTTGTAGAGAACACCCATCATCCCTATTTGACCTGCTGGAATGGGAGGCCTAGCCCATGCCTCCAACATCTTTGTAGTTTCTGTCTGTGGCCATCCCTTTGCAGAAAAGCATCTCATGAATTCTTGGTAACATTCTTCCTTCATAAATCTCAGAAGCCTCTTTGTTAACTATACCACTATTGTGTCTTGCCCAACATCTATTTCCTTGGTAGCTGCTCCCATCCTAGCCATGAAGCGAGCCATCTCCTCCATTTGGTGGCCAAATTTCTGAAGAGTGCTCATGGGGTCTCGAGGATTTGGTGTAACCCATTGTAGCACAATGTCTTGCTCTCCCACTTCCTCTCTTTCTGGGAGTGCTTCTAGGGCTCCCGAGATTTCCATCACTTCTACTTGGTACATTTGTGCCTCCACTGGCCTCCCATTGGTGGTCTCTGTTTCTGTTACCATACCTCACTCCTCTTGCACTGGTTCAGGTGCCTCTACAGGTGGCTCCACTGGTACTCCAAGTAGCTGTAGGCCATTATCTATGGAAGCGTGTATGTCTTCCGGCTCGTCCACTGGTGGTGTTTGTTCCCCTCCTGTTGCACACTCAACTGGTAGTGTAGGGTGTGGCTCTGGTGCCTGTTCCTCCAACGGGGTCAAGGGGCAGTGCCCCTTGCAGGGGTCTGGGGGCATTGCCCCTCGCAGGGTCTAAGGGTAGTGCCCCAGGCGCACTCCCTGTCGTGGTATAGGGCGGGGTCGAGGGACAGCGCCCCTGCCACCAAGACCAAATTAGCACCTTCAAAACTGTACAAAACTCCACGACGCACACCATTTTCTTGATTTTGCTTGATGTTTAAAACAAAGTTGATGTCCCTCTCTCTCTCCAGCGTGCGGATGCCGTACGAATCATATGTGCGTATAGTTTTCTCTACACTGTACGAATCACTTTCTTTCCCTGCATCGTACGACCCACTTTGTTGGCATACACTGTATGACCCGCTTCCTTTCTATACATCGTAGGACCCACTTTCTTTCCATGTACCATACGACCAACTTTCTTTCCATGCACCGTATGGCCCACTTCGTTTCCATGTATCATACGACCATCTTTCTTTCCATGCACCGTATGACCAACTTCGTTTCCATGAATTATGCGACCCACTTTGTTTCCATGTATTGTACGGTCCGTATGGTTGTTCTGTACGACACTTCTTGTCGATGTCATTGCCATACGGTTGCTCAAGCATCTCACTCGTTTGACTCAGCGTGGTCAGTCTTTTAATTTTTTCTTGCTTTTGAGATCTATGGCCTCCTCTGATCCTGATACTTTTACTTGTAAGCTTCTGAGGGTGTTTGTTTCTTTTTGCCCCCTTTACTATCTTGTCTCTTTCAAATCCAAGGACGGGGGTATCATCCACCCTTGCTGCCCCTTCCTCACAATGAGCGTACTCTGGGGGGTAGGTATCTTTTTCTTTTGCTTCAATTTCGAGAATCTCCAGTACATTACAATTTGGGTGGAAGATTTCGTAGCCTCAGAACCCCTTCCTCGTCAGGTTCCATCCCGTCCTCTTTATGGCATTCATCTCTTGATTTTGAGTTGGATGCCAATTCTTGGCTTGCCGTCTGAATGCGCAGATCAATGATATATTTCTTTCCGTCACTCTCAATAGAGTGTTTTCTTTTTCCAATTATGGTTAGCCTTTTCTCTGATGAGTCATCCTCTGCCCAAGAGGGCATCATACCCCTTTTTCTCCAGAGCAATAACCACGAAGTCAAAAAACTGTTGACTTCCAATGACCACCTTCTGTCCCATTAGTGTTCCTATTGGTTTAATGCCATGTTGGTCTGCTCCTACTAGATGGAATGTCAGAGGCCTCAGAGTTGGGTTGCTCATAATCTTCCATCTCTCTTCTGGTAGCACGTTCACTGCAGACCCCCCATCCACAATGGTGTTTGTGAGTTTGTACCCATGATTTCCATTTCCACTACCGCAGGCATCTTGCCAACGCCTACTGCCAACAACATAGGGTTCGTGGTGGTATTGTTTTCTTCTTCCCCCATACCATCTTCCTTCCTTCCAGTGTTCCTTCTCCATCCTTGGCTGTGTCCCGTACCTCATTGTTGTTTACCTTAGTGATGACTACCTTTAGCTGTGGTAATGTTTCTAGAAGGTCTGCCACCCGTACAGGTATGGTGGCTTGCAACATTTGTTCTATGATGTCAGCCTTAGATGTTGACCATACGGGGGTACTCACACTGTCGTGTGAGAGTCATCGTTGCTCCAGTTCGACCTCGGTTTTGCTTCCCTCAACCTTCCCTTCTCTGTACTAGGATCAGGATACATGAGCTTCCTTGCATGTGACCTGGTGATGGCAAGAACCTCTTCTTCAGGGCGTGCAACCTCTATCATGTTTACCCCCTTCTACCTGGAGCAGTCAGCATCCTAATGGTTGCCTGGACCACACCATTTGCATAGACCCGAGAGGACCGGTTACCAAGACTTGTTGGTCGAAGGTACAACCCATTATGCCACTGGTGCAGGAGCACCAAGACCCAGGATGAAGACTTAAGAAGACACTTGGGTCACTAATAGATCCTAGGGGGCAACAAGAGATGAACATGACCTTGAAAGGTCATATGATTGTAATAAGACCTTCAATGGTCATTTAAATGTGTTTTGTAATCATTTGATAATTTTGTTAAAAGATCAAACTTGTAAGCCTTCAATGGCATTAAGAAGGGATAAGGGTACCTAGGGGTCACTAGGGAAGGATGAATTGATCCTAAGTTAAATGGGATTTGGAAACCGACCTATATGGTCCATTATTTTTGTAAATGGCCTATTGAGCCATAAAAATGGATGAAAAAGCACGTAGAGTGCCAAATGTAACATTTGCCTCAATATGGCAAAATAAGGCCTAAATGGCTAAATGCGGGTTAAGGGTAGTTTCAAAGTGTTTAAGGGTGAGGAAAACCTTTAAAAAGGTTATAGCAATGATACAAGGGTCTAAAGGGTAAGTGTTGTTGAAGTTGTCAACTTTGACAACTCCAAACTAAGCCAAAACAGTTGGTAACTAACTGTTACCGGTTACATAGAGGTTGTAAACCGGTTGGAGAGGATTATTAGAAGATAGAGGCGTGTGTTTGAGGTAGACAGGAGAGTATGAAGAGTTAGGAGGACAGAGAAGTATCAAAGAAGCCATGTAATATACATTTTGGAGATAATGAAAGGTAATTTGATTACAAAAGACCCTGTCACTGCCCATAAGGGTACAGTCGGAGTATTTTGCTGACAAACTCCTTTTTTAATGACTGGTGTGGATCCAAACGGATTGTCATGATGTAGTAATGCATTTCATTAGAGTTTTGAATAAGTTTTGTTCAAGTTTGAAAGTTTTGGGTCCCTTTGGATGTGACTGTCCCTGTACAGTCAGTGTATGTAATAGTTTCGATGAATTAATGCATTGTTGGATTGGTATGGTCCTTCCTCAGGCATAGATGAGTGGAATACCGTTTGTTATTTATTTATATCTTTCTTGAATACCTTTTAGAATAGTGAAGGAAGTTATGGTGTGTTGTAACCCTTCTAAAAGTGAGTGTTCCTAAATAGTGCACCAGTGAAATGTCATGAAGAAATGATGAGTAGATAGTATCCATTGTGTTCCATGAATGGAATGAAGTTGCAAGAGATGTATTATTATATATTGTGTTTTAAAGTATGTTGAATGCAAGGCATGCAGGAATGTACAAGTGAAATCACTAATTGATCATGAGTGAATGAAGGACTGTCTCAGAATAAAACAGTCCCAGTGCGAGGGCCATATCTCCCAACTCAACCGTTGGATCTTACTAAGATTTGGATATGTCTTAGATAAACAAATTATGCCAATTTTGACCGGAGCGATCGAGGAAATTGGATCGGAGTCAAAAGTTATGGGTGAATATGTAGAGGTCTATCAAAGAGGATAGTAAGATGTTATTTTGCACTCCAATGTAGGGATGCATTATAAGTTGGTTATGTGAGGAGATTTAGATGTTGTGGGGGAATGTATGGATTGAGGGACATTGGAGCATTTACAATGATGTAGAGCCTATGGTGGCACAAAACATTATGTGTGCACTCTGATAGTAATGGTGTGGCTTGGATCAAGGAGAATGATCCTATGAAGATGTTAGTTGGTGTTGTAGAAACACTTGTGAAGTCCCTCTTAATCTAACTGATTGAAAGACCACCTAGGGACTCTGCATCAGCCGCCATCCTGCCAATCCTACTTCCCTCGACTGCCAGGTTCGAGCTTAGGCAACGATGCCAAAATGTTAGATGTCTTACTGTGGATATATTATTCTACGCAATATAACAATGCAAGATTACATATCGCCAATAACATGACAAAGCACTCAGAAGGATAACACAATAACTTTAGACAACATATGGCAGAAATATATGCTTTATTCCCATGTAATGTCATCACAACCATAATCCGTTCTCGGTGCCAATAGACTACATATAAAGTGGCCGACAGTTGGTTGAGTGAATCAACTATCGCCAACCTCCTACAACTACCCAAGAACCAACTGCCATTACATTGCCGATACAACGCATAACATAATTATTACTGACAAACTACGGCTAACAGCGACAACATTCTAAAAGCCCATCTAGGGCATTTGTTGATGATTTTGAATGACTCCAATGCATTCGCAGCTTGTATCGTGAGTCTTAAAGCCCGTCATTACTGTTGCAATGCATTTCTAGCACTTGCGGCATCATTTTAAAAGCCCGTCTAGGGCATTTGAATCATAGTTTTGCAAGAGTAAATACTTCGAGCACTTGTAACATCGTTTCTAAAGCGTGTCCTATTGAAAACTCAAAGCATTTGCAAGCTTGTATTGTTGCACATGAACCACATTTTCCTCCTTGAACACCGTTTTTAACCTCTATTGCAAGTCGGCTTGCATTTGCGAGTGTAAACCACGTTTTAGAGTTTGAACCAGTCTTGGAGTTTGCTATTCTCAAGCATTTTGGATCTCATTTATGGCCATTTGTCAAGGAGTTGTCATGGACTGAAAATGCATTTGTTTTTGAGAGGATTTGGTCAAATTTGTATTGCCTATAGAGCCATGATTTGTAGATATTTTCCTAAGTTTTGGAGCAGCGATTTTGGGGTTTCCTTCTAAGTTTTTGCAAGTTGTTTTTGAGCAAATTTTCTACATTGTTGCTGATTCAAAAGAGGATTCTTGGCTTTGAAAGTTTGAATGTATTTTTTTCATAACAATACATGTTCTTCCCCAAAATGATGCAAGTTGAAATGCAAGATTTTTTCCCAAGGAAAGAACTTAAAAAATGCATATTTTTCTCACTTGCAAAGGGAATTAAAAAACCCGTTTGTGAGTTTATTTTGCCAAAAAGAGCTAAGTTTTTCCCTTACCTGCAAGTGGACTTTAAAACCCCACTTGCAAGTGTCTTCCAAGCACAAAATGAAGTCTCTTTCCAACTTGCAAGTGGGCTTTAAAAACCTGTTTGCAGGTAGCAAACCTTTCCAAAATGACTTGTAATTGGATTAAAAAACCCCACTTATGAGTAAGAAGTACCTCCACTTGTATATATACACACTTGCATCTCATTTTCATACCAAGTACTTGCATTTCATTTACTTTTAGCGCTTAAGAAAACCTCCATAATTCATCTTTTTCCCCATTTTAAAAGATAATTCCTTCCATTTTCCCTCAAGGTTTGATTGCCCAACATGCATAGCTCTAGATTTTGAAAGTTCTGGCTAGGAAGAAAGATCCACGACTTCTCCTGTTTGCTTGTATGATCTACCCAATCAACAGATCATGGAATTGGTCTTATTTTGCGAACAGATTTCAAGACTAAAGAGTGACAAGGCAAGAACAACTACATGATGGAGCCATACAAGGAAAGCGATGAGCGATGGAATGATTGTGGGCATAGAATGCTTTCAAGACAGAGATGGAAAGAAATGTTGAAAGGATGCTTTTCTAATAAAGGCTTTCGTGATGTGGAAGGATCCAAAATGCAGGTTCCTGTTCCAACATGTTTCCACCAAACTTGAACACATCAATCATGGAGCATCATGTAGTAGCATGAAGACCGACAAAGGATGATGTAGTAGAAGTCGTGTCTTGTCAGACACTTAGTTTATTTTCATCATGCATTTTGTAATTTTGTTATTGACAAATTACATGTAACTGGGAATGAGTTGTAATTATAGGGGGATTTTCACTTATAAATTGATTGCATGTAATCCAATTGTATGTCAAGTTAGTAAGGACTTGCAGTTTGAATAAATCAAAGTTAGTTAGGGAGTTAGTCAATGTTTGTTGGGTTTCTCCCACCTTTCTCTCAGCCCCTCGCCTATATATAGGAGGGTGCTTCATTGTAATTTTTATCTTTTGGAAAAGCAAGAAAAATTTGCCAATTTGTGTATGCACTTTTAAGACTTTGTGCTTGGATGTAGATTAAATTGCTTTCAATAAAAGAGGCAACTTGCTTTCAAACTTTGTGTTGATTCAAGGTGTTATGTGACGACATTTTCTGAATATTGCTTTTGAGTTTTATGCATTGTTCAAGAGGGATTTGAATTCAATCTTGTAGACTTTGAGCTGCATATTGTGTTCAGAGTTATAGTTCAATTTAAGTTTTTGGAGACTTTGTGCTGCATAAGAGCAAATTGATATAGTTGATAGTGGCTTCAAATATTTAAGGCTGAAAGACTTTGTGCTTTAGTGTTAAGTAATTTCATAGAATTTTTGAGTAATTGGTAAGAGACTTTGTGCCTTACCATTTATTCAAGTTATCAAATCATCATTTGGGATAAGTACATAAGACTTTGGGTTTCTGCAACTTTTTTAACCATAGATGGAACACTCACCGAGTAATCGTTGAGTGGCGATTACTTGCCTAGTTTTTTTAGACTGCGAGTTTTCCAGCCAAAAAATCGCCATGAAAACTCATTGATTTTTTTGGAAAAACTCGCAGGGTAATCTGTGAGTTTTTCCAAAAAACTCACCTGTGCCTAATTGCCAGGGTTTAAATGCCAAAAATGACATTTTTGGTTGCAACCTTTCATTTGCAGCATTTTGGTCTTTGAGTAGAGGAGGAATAGAAGCTTCCAAGCCCTTGCTAGCTAATTGCAAACTATTGGAGGCGGATTCGAGCGGATTTAAGACGGATTTCAACCGTCTTTGCAAGAAAAATCGCATTCTAATATAGGTTTGCTGAGTTTGTTTATATAGTTTTTAAAAACTTTCTATTCGTTTATTGTTGCATCTTTTTATGGTTTTTTGATTCAAAATCACTCCTAAATAGTTAGAAATGTTTTTGAATCATTACAAGAAGATTCAACACTATTTTTAATAAGTTTTGTTGAATCTATCACCAATTTTTTTAACAATAACAATTTTTTTTCAAATAAAAAACCTTGGTAGTTTGTGTTTTTTTTGTACTTTGACGATGTCTACAATATTCAAATTTCAAACTAATTTAGATAGTTTATGACTTTGTTTAATTCTTTTTCTCAAATATTTATTTTGTGTTTTTAATTTCTATGTGTAGGGCAGTAGTTATCAGTTAACCATTAATTCAGCATGGCAGAAGAGTGGCCACTAACACCATGCCCTTCTAGATATATAGGCACCCAGCCTAAAAATGCTAGGGATAAGACACAGAGGTATGCCTATGAAGCACTAGATGAGCCTGGAAAGGTGATTTGCATAAGATGTGAGAGACTAATTTCTGGAGGCATAAACCACCTCAAATACCACCTTACAGGCATTAAGAAGCATGATACAAATCCATGTAAAAAAAAATACAGAAGAGATAAAAAGATTTGTTAGTGCCCTACTTGCAGCCGGGGAAGAGAAAAATTTGCAAAGGGAGAGGGAAAGATTAGCTGTGAGGGCAGCCATAGCTGAAACTCAAGGTGCTCCTATTGACTATCAAGAAGAAGCAGCACTTGAGAGCATAGTGGGCTCTCTTCGTAGCCCGTGCATCCGCAAACAAAGTGCCTCTTTTACCACATCTGCTTCCTCTAGTAGAGTGCCTTCTTCTTCACCACCATCAACATCAGGGATAGACAATTATTTTGTGCCTAGGAACACACCTGGAGCATAACCATCATTAGAGGCCATTGGATTGAACAAGGAGGCACATGAGAAAATTGATATTGTAGTAGCTGATTTTTGGTATTTCAACAATCTCCCATTGAGTGTGGTTGAGAGTCCCTATTGGCTGAATTTGGTGACCACAATTACAGTTTCAGGAAAAGGTACAAGGCCCCTTCTCGTAAGGATTTGAGTGGAAGGTTAGTAAATAATTAGAATCCACTCGAGTTCATTTTTAAATTTTAATTGTTATTTCTTGTTTATTAAATCAAAATTGTGTACTAAGACTTGATTTCACTTTGATTTTGTAGGTTGCTCGTAAATGCGGTTGATAGGGTAAGAGAAGTGGTGGAGGAACAAAAAAAAGAGGAGTAAATATGGGCTGCACCATTTGATCTGATGGGTGGACAAATGGGAAGAATAGAACCATTATTAATTTTTTGGATGCTTGCAAAGATAATGTGAAATTTTGAAAATTTGTTGATGCCTCCAACAAGGTGAAAAATGTGAAAACATTGGCATTAATGTTGGAGAATGTTGTCATGGAGGTGGGAGTAGAGAATGTGGTGCAAATCATCAAAGATAATGCGACAACATATGTGGCTGCAGGTAATTTTAAATTTTTATGTTGCATATGATTATCAGTAACTATAAATAAGTGATATTTATTATTTAATTTAGTTTTGATGTAAAATATGGAAAGTTGGAAATTAATTATTGAATTTTTACTAATATGCTAGGTAGAATCCTCCAAGAGTGGCAACCCACTCATTTTTGGACACCTTGTGCAACACATGTTCTTGACCTTCTTTTGGAGGACATAGGAAAACTTGATTGGGTGATTCCAATTGTGGAAGATGCAAGGCGAGTCACAAAGTATATCTATAATCACCCTTGGGTTCTAAATTTGATGAGACAATTCACTAAAGGGAGAGATTTGGTAAGACTCACTGTCACAAGGTTTGCAACAGTTTTCTTGACATTGCAAAGTATTATTACTACATTGTCTTCTTTGAAACAAATGTTTGTGAGTCCACCATGGCTTGACTCAACTTATTCAAAGAAGTCTGAAGGAGAGGTTGCAGTGCGTATAGTCTTTGATTAATTTGTTTTACAAGACTTGTGAGTTTGTGAAGGTAACTGTTGATGTCAGTTTTGTACCACTACATAACATATAGAAATTGAATACTTGATATAGCATACCAAACACTCAACCCTCTCTTGAAAAGTAAATACTCATGAAGAACATGAGATAACTCCAAGGTTCCTTACACCTGTGGATACTAACTCAGTTATATTAATGTGATTTGCTGGTAATCACTTAGGCGGGCTTACGTTATTCTTTCAAGGATATCAAACTCTTGCTTGACTTATTCTTTTCTCCTTGATCACTTTCACTTTCAACTACTCCTACCACTAACTACTGACTGCTCTACTGCTACTCCTATGAATGAAGAAATTAACAAATGGACCGAGATCCAACCAAATGAAAGCTTGCCTGTGGTGCTACCTCCATTGATGCAATGATTCAAGGGAAATTGGACTAGATTACCACACAGAGCTTCCTAACAAGCCGCTAGGATGCTAGTGGCCTAGTATATAGATCTCTATCAAACATTCACTAACATCACCATACAACTAGCCATCTACTTCTACTCTAACAACATGAAATGAAATCCTACTTTAATTTGAGAGATGAGAAGAAACATGCAATACACCAAAATGATCATGTATATCCACCATGCAAGCCACAACAATGAATAGAGAACAATTTTGATAGTATTCTGGCAATAATTCTCCAACATAACTCCTTTTTACAAATGAGAACAAATGGCCCTATATAGAGGCTCAAAATTACGACGAGTGGCAAAGATTAAGGTGCAAAATCAAGGGCCGAGATTAAACCTTACAAACCCTAATTAGGGTTACCATCTTTCAACCAATTACATGAGGGCACCAACTTTGTGGGCCAATGAAAAAATTATAATAATCTGTCAACCAATGAGAATATAGGACACTTGGCATGATTTGATTGCATGCACATGAAATTGCCACCTCATCAACCTTATCTTATAAATTTATTTAATCCTTGAGATGAGGTGAAGCTTTCGATGCTTGAGCTTGTCCTTAGAAACTTTCTCATCACCGCTTGAACTTACTTGTACCTAATGTCCTGACCTTGAAAGGGTGAGGTCTCTATGCACTTGGGGTAATCTTGCCTTGGCCCCAGTGGCTTGCCTGGATGTGAACCTTCTTGCAATTTGAAAGCCTTGCTCTTGGCCACCACCTTGAAATCGAGTTTGACCCTTTCAACCTTTCATCTCGCTTTCCTCCTTCATTATCCATGCCTTCCTTAACCTTCTTGGTCTTCCCTAACCTTCCTACTCGAATTTGGTTTGCATGCACCCCCCTCTACTTCAATACTCTTGGGTTCTGGGGGCACCTGCCTCGGCCATACCTCCTGCAAGGCCCACAATCCACCCATTACTTGATTTGAAATAATCCTTAAGTTCATCAATTGCCGCCTAGCTAGTTAGTGAGTTGGTTCCTTCACTGCCTAATTAAGCTATGTGGAGTTCATCTTACATTCGAAATTATGTGAATTGTTCATTAAGTCCATTTCTAATAGATAATTACAACTTAGTTTGTGTGTTGATCAATCTTATCATCCAAGTTATAATTGCTTTGTTTGTATAAATTTGTAGTCCATTCTTATCTTTCCTCTTAATGTGATTGAATCTAATTACTAGTTGTCTTTGTTTGATTTACAATGAAAGAAAACAACTAGCCAAGGAAAGAAGACACATAACTCCACTGCATGGAGCTCACCACTGAGGGCAGACTCCTAAACATGGAGGGTCAACCACATAAAAAAGTCCAAGTCCAAGTTCCTATTACATTGGTGTAATGTTCCCACACTTACCTCTTGACCTTTAAAACTTGTCTACTTAGCCTATTACAACTTATCAACAAAATGCATGACCCTCTTGGGTGCTAGAACCCTCTCAAATCTAACCAAGCTAGCTTGCACGAATAGCCAAGCCCTGCCTAGCCTCAAATATCTTCAAATCTCTTCCAACCTGCAATGAAACTTGCTTCCTCGCTTGTACCTGCAATGAAAATATGGAATGGAGGGTGGAGGTGAAGCGGATGTAAGTGAAAGATGGAGATGGAGGATGGAGCTATGAAAATGTGGTGGCAACCTGTCTCCTTATCCTTCTTGGCCAAGGGGGACAAGCTCTCCATCAACTTGTCTCTCAACTGTATCATGTTCAGTGTGCCAATGCTGGTGTCACTCACTTGCTTCAATTTTGAGAAGAAGGTGGTCTTGGCATCATGTCTTCCTTGTTTTACTTGGTATGCATTTCCTTTTGGCTCTTGTTTGCACTAGCATCCGCCATCCTAAACACTTATT
The DNA here is from genome assembly GCA_027943335.1 of Chamaecyparis obtusa. Taxonomy (NCBI): domain Eukaryota; kingdom Viridiplantae; phylum Streptophyta; class Pinopsida; order Cupressales; family Cupressaceae; genus Chamaecyparis; species Chamaecyparis obtusa. The sequence goes on along the minus strand of BSBK01002522.1, from coordinate 736,404 downwards.
TCTGCCCCTTCTTTCTACAGTGAGGTGGGACTACACTTATTTCTGCCCCTTCGCCTAGGGATGATCAAACATACTTCTGCCTCACCAATTCCTATCACACTACACTTATCTCTACCTCTTCGCTTAGGGATGGGACTACCACTTATTTCTGCCTCTTCAAAAACTTATGAGATGGACTACAGTTATATCTCCCAACTTCGTTCCTAGGGGTGGGACTACCACTTATATCTCCTTTCTCCAAATCTTAAACATAAACTACACTTATATCTCCCAACTTCAAGCCCTAGATGAAATGATGAAGTGATGGATGGATGATGCAAGCAAGAAAATAGAAAAAATGTACCAAGCAAGAACAAGGAGAAAATCTGCCTTTTAGACCAGCCTTCATCTTCAAGCATGAAGATCCTCCTTTACACCAACAAATTCTCCTCCAAAGAAGAAGAAGACAACACCAAAAATGCACTTCTCCACCAAAAGAAGAAAAATCACCCCTTTGCTAAATGCACTCCTCCTTGCAAAATTTTGCTCTTTTGCTGCTCCAAGAGCTCCTCCTTGGCTACCAAGATACAAGTGAGAAATGAATGAGAAAATGAGGAGACAAGCCCTCTCTTTATACTAATTTTTTGCCTCTTCAAATAGGGCCGACCTGCATTGGAGGGAAAATAAAATTAATTAAATTGCCAAACATATAACCCAAATTAAATGCATTAAATCACATAGCCTTGGGTATTTAATTTTAATTTAAAATTGGGCCAGCCTATTGCAAAAATAAAAATCTGTGCAATAGCATGTTAATTTTCTTTTTAAAATGAAATTGGGCCACTCCAAAAAATGATCCATATGGGGCCCCTAAATATTGAAATTAACCAAGCCATGTTCCCAAAAAAATTAAATTAATTTAAGGAAAGGGCAAATTTAAATTAAGAGAGCCACTTGCATTGAATTGTGCAAAATTATGGGTTTAAATTAGCCAAATCTGAAATTATCATAGGTCTTAAAATTGAAATTTTGAAAAAAGGTCATTTAGGCCTCTAATATAGCTTTAAACCTTCCCCATTGTGGACCCAATAACTTACCTTGAATTTCACACCTCTTAAGCCTTAAAATAGATTGAGTTTAACACATAAAGGGGCCCAAATTAAATTTCTAAATTACAAACACTCAGCCCAAAAATATGATTTTATTTATTTTAAAATTGCCAAATTAATGCATAAAAATCGCAAGTGGGTCTAGGATTAATGGTTGCCTTGGGAGATGAAAATTTATGTTTGTTGTGCCCAATACCAAGCAAAAATAAAAAATGGGAAGGGGCTGCCAGCTGTAGCTTTTTTTCATTTTATAAATTAAAAATTTTTCGCAAGAAAAATTGATTTTAGCCCATTTAAATCATAACAACACCATCCCAAAATCAAAATCTGCTAGCCAATTAAAATTCAAATAAATTTCAATTCTAATTTACTCTTTTTTTTTTCATTTAAAATTTCGAAAATCCCACTTGGCAATTTAAATTTTTATTATTTTGCAATCTAAAAATTATTTAGCAATTTAATTTCCATTTGGCAATTAATTTCAAATTTGGCCATTTAATTTTTTCATTTAATCTCCATTTTCACCACCCAAAAATTTACAAGGTTTCCCAAAAATATCCAAATTCACAATTAAATTTTGGAAAATGTTAAAGTTATGCAATTATATCAATTTTCCAAAATTCATCCAAGTCTAAAAAATATTGCAAATTTATCATCTCAAAACCCCAGGGTTACTCCAAAACTCGCTAAGGCATCCGAATACTCGGATCTAGGAAAATTACCAAGGCCTACTAAAAAATTGGGGGTCCCCAAATTCTTTGGGGCGATGGTGTGAAAACCTCACAACAGTAACTTCAAAACTTTAATTTTTAATTACTCTTGATTCAAGTCTCTCATTATTAATTTGTAACTTACTACGTTAGTAACTTCATTAGTTGATGGGGATCTAACCCCAATGGGGTGCCTTTATGAGGTCATGGATAGGGCCAGAGAGTCTATTAAAAATTACTGCAAGGGGGATAGACTCAAATTTGATCCCATTTGGGAAATTATTGATATGAGGTGGAACAATCAACTCCACCAACCCATTCATGTAGCTGGGTACTTCCTCAACCCTCGTTTCAAGTACGGTGATTCTTCTTCAAATTTTACTAAGACTTGATTTCACTTTCTATTCGTTTCAGGCATGATGATTCCTTTTCAGATCCTAATGGAGAGGAGGTCATGGAGGGCCTCTCTGTATGCATTCAGAGGATGATATCTGATGTTGCATAGAGAGACCTTGTTGTGACCAAACAACAAATCTATGTGGAATCAAAGGGTAATTTGTTCTCTTCTAAGCTAGCAAAGAGAGCAAGAAGCACTCAAACCCCAGGTAAACCGTAAAAGTTTAAAACATTTGCAATTTTTCCATTTGATAAGTTATCTCTTCACTTTATAACTTCTTAATATATTATTTTGTAGATGCTTGGTGGCAAAGTTGGGGTGGAAATACCCCCAATCTAAAGTAATTTGCTCTTAGAATCTTGTGCCAACCTTGTAGCTCATTCCATTGTGAGTGCAATTGGAGCTTATTTGAGTCCATCCACACAAAGAAGATAAATAAATTAGCCCAAAAATGTCTCAATGACCTTGTTTATGTGCAATATAATCTTAAGTTGTGCATAAAAAAGTCACAGATAGCAGTAGCTGGTCCACTTGATTTGGACGATATAGATCCTCACTATGATTGGATGACATAGGAGCAACATTCATTGTTTACAGAGGATGAAATCATTGATTTGGAGAGGCAGGTCATGGAGGGGGAGGGGGGTGGATTGGATTTCACATTGGATGACATTGAGGAGGAGGATGATGAGGAGTTAGACGATGATACAATGCCAGTGCCAGAGGTAGAAGGAGATACATCTAGGATGGAGAGCGAGTCAGTAGCGATACTGAGCGAGGAGGCACATTCACATGACTCACGCCCATCACAGGGTTCCTCTTCTAGGACTAGACCCTCTCCCTTATATGCTATTAGAGTTGGAAAGAGGAAGATGTGATTGTAATGATGTATTTACTTCTATTTTTGTCAAAACTATTTACTATTTTTCTTCTAGTTATCAACATTGCACATGAGAATGTGATTTTGTACCCACTTTGCATTTATACATATCTAAACTCTGTTTGTTTCCTTTGTGTTCTCATTAATTAACTCATTGGATGCATCTTCTCATTGAATTTTGCAAAAAAAATGTATTTTTAACTAAATTTAAGCTATTTTTTAAGTTCCTGAGTTTTTCCCCGAGTTTTTTCAAAAACTGACCGAATTTTCCCTGAGTTTTTTTTGGGGGCTTGGCAAGTTTTTGCCGAGTGTGAGTTTTCCATCTATGGTTCCAACCATATAAAAGTAGATTGGTGTCTTATGTGTTGTTCTTATGTCAACTCACAAGCCATCGATATTATCGTAGCAACAGGTACTTTTTGTTAAGTTTTAGTGTTGTTCGTAAAATCATTCTTGAAAAAAGAGGAATAGATTAAGAAAATCGCCCTATTTTGTAATTTCTAGTTAAGTCCTTGTTGGAGCTACCTACTGTAAGAAGGGAGCCTCCCCTATTACTAAGAGGAGAGTAATCTCACTTGACGTTGCCTAAAGTTATAGCTTTGTAAGTTGTGGTCACAACGACTTACAAAACTTTTAGCCAACATCTCATTATATTTACAAATTTAATTTCCTCAAATTTTCACTTCAAAGTAGCTGCATTTGAAAGAATTTTATCCAATAGCTTGGTATTAAAATCCCTAGAAAGAGAAAATATATTATTGATTTTGAGTTTCTCCATTGCCAAAGGGGGGCAGTTGTTTCTCGGAGCTTCCAAAAGTCTATTCTGTTTCACCATCATATTTTAGTTTGATTTGGATTGGACGGATGCCACTTCACATCATCCTTTATGATAGAGGTGCGGACCACCCTACCAGCCAAAACAACCTTTGTCCAAGCCCTTAATCATCTTTTCTCATTTTTGTTCCAAATCCAGCCCCTAGAAACCCAACACTCTTATAATTTCTTAAGAGTTTCTTCTACTTGATAATGAAGTTGCTAAAAAAACCTTCCTAGGAGCTTGAATCCTTAGTAACATCAAATACCCTTCGGCAAAAGAGAAGGAAAAGATTGCTATAATGCCAATATGAATACAACACGATACAATTGTATGTAGAGAGCCTTGAATATATAGGCAAGGGTTAGACAAGAAGATAGTTGGGGTATGTGAGACCTAGACACATTCATTTAAAAGTACATTTAAGTAGGTGAAAGGACCCAACAAGGAGACCAAATAGGTGATAAACCTTTTCATACCAACTCTCCCCCTCAAGTGCAACTTAGGGAAGAAAAAAGAAGGAAAAAGGTTGAAAGAAAGGTTTTGACAACTAATCCTAACGAGGTACCCATGTACAAAATATTTTTCATAGATGGAGAAAAATTGCATAGGGAAAAAAATCCTCCCCAAAAGAGTGAAGAAGAGAAAAAAAATGTGAAGGAGGACTCAAGATGACCCTCCAAGGACAACTTTTACCCCCTGCATCAATCACAACTGAAGAAAAAAAGTGATGCCAACGGTTTAGTGAAGATGTCTGCAACATGCTCTTTTGTAGGTAAATACTCCAAGATGAGAACATCATCTTGGATGAGCTATCAAATGAAGTGCATGTGGATCTCAATATGTTGTCTATTGATGCTTTGTTGGGCTTTGAGAAATATGTATGTCACTTTATTATCAGACTAAAAACTAATGAGGTGATCAAAGGGATAACCAAACTTTTTCATCAATTCTCGAAGCTAAGAACCTCATTGCTAGTAGAAATAACTTTGTGACACTCAGCCTTTGTAGATGATAATGCATCAACTAATTTATTTTCACAAGACCACGTAACTAGACTAACCAAGGAAATTGACAAAATCATAAGTACACTTCCAATCATCAACATCACTAGCCTACTCTAAGACATTGAAGGCCCAATTGGAGAATCTATTGATGTGTAGTGAATGCCAAAATATGAAGCGCCTTGTATGTACCTTTAAATATGTTCGGCTACCTTCTCATGACTCTCATGAGGATCTTGAGAGAAATGAGAGACATGGATGATTGCAAAGGAAATATAAGGATGACTATGTGTTACATCTAAGAGGCTATTAACCATTTGCTAATAAAATGTAGCATCAACTCTAGGTGTTGTGCAACTAGTAGACAATATGACATGTGATTGAAATGGAGTGGAAGTAGGTTTACAATCAATCCTGCCAAATTTGTGAAGCAAATCAAGAGCATACTTTTGTTGGTACATGGTGATCTCCTCGAAAGAGTAAAGGAATTGAAGACCAGGGAAAAAATGCAGAAGACAAGATTGATCATATCAAATTGTTCCACCAATTCTCTTTGAACATCCTAAATGATGGAAGTGGGGCCACCTATAAGAATCAAGTTGTCTACATAAAGATCAATTATCAAGAGATCCTCTCCATGCTTGAGTGTAGATTGTAGGATGACAATTCTAGCATTTGAAACTAGAAGCAAACAAGAAACTGTCCATCTTCTCATACTAAGCCTTGTGGATATTTTTAAGACCATAAACTGAAATTTGAAGCCTACAAACTATACCGTCGTAAATTGTAAGCACTTAACATGTGTGTACAATTTCATGATTGTTTAACTTTAGCACCCAACTTAGTGTGTTTTCATAGTAGGATTTCATATGACACTTAATGGACACCTAAATTCAAATATGGGTTCTCTATCATTTCAATCTTGTTTAAAATTGAGGTAGGCCCTTATTTCTAAGTGTGATCTATTTTTCCTCCAATCCCATAATTTGTTTTGTCACCTAGGCCCTAAGTTACCATTTGTGGCATTCATGTTTTGTCCTGATCTAGGAGTCAACTGTACTTTGTAATCCGACATGCCCTAATTGTCCGAGACCTGTGGTCCTGATTTGAGCTCTAATTGGGTGGAACATGATGCTTGGGGCATTGTATTCCCTGAAGATTAGGCTGAAATTGGAACCGGGGCCCCTTCTTGGTGATTTAGTGGGGTATTTGGATTTATGGTCAGCCTACTTGAGTTTTAACTTCAGAGATGTTGTGAGAGATATGTAAACAACCTATCTCTCCTCATTTTGGTAACCATGATCTAGATTATTAAGCTTTCGCATTCATGATCAAGTAATCAAGTTCAAGTATTCAAGGAAAACATCCAAGCATTCAAGATCTAGACTTATTCTCAAGCATTCATGTTGTTCTTCTCCATGGATCAAGCTTCTTTCCCTCATTGAAGGCCTAGTAAAGGAGTTTTCTATCAAGGAAAAAGATACACACGCATCCACATTCATCCAAGTCTTCTTTCTTCTTCTCAAATGAAGCATTGTGATAAATGACAACATCCATTACACAAGGTTTTGTCTTTCATGGTTTCCTTTTGGGTTTTTGTGTTAAGTCAAAAGCTATTACATCAACATATTTGATCACATTCAAAGAAACATTTGCATTACCAAGGTATGAAAGCATAGTCTATTTTTCATATCTAGCCTCTACTATATGACAACATGCTTTCATTTCCTTTATTTCATTTCAAGGTTGATTCCAAAAAGGGGTTTGACTGAGGCAAACCGCTTTAACCAACCTTCTTCCCTATTTTTCTATGTGTAGGTATAGGTGGTGCAGCTGTCAGAACTATTCCGAAAAGTATAGGATCTGATGGGAAGATTGCAGCTAGATTTGGGCAAAACCTCTGGGTACAGAATGCCCCAGGCTATTTGTTCCTAGGAACAAAACACCCAAGGCATTATGTTCCTTGTCAATTCACTTTAAATTCAGACTGCAAGTTTGTATAATCTTCTGGACCCCATTTCAAGTCATTATAGCTTCCTGTCTATTTTCTATCAAGCTGTATTTCCCAAATCTTGTTATTTCTTCTTATTTAGCCCTCTATTCTCCATCATCATATCATCTTATTCATTTCAGAACCCCAATCAATGAAGGGTCATTGACAAACTTAGAGCTCAATCCCTACTTGAGCCTTTTGATACATCTTCCTTCCGATTGTACATTAGGAAAAGGGGAACAATCCACATTGCATTAATCTTCTTTTCTTATTGTACACGGACAAGTGACAAATCTTACACAAACATTGAAGGCTACTACATATATATCTCATAAAGTTCACCATGCAAAAAGGCAGCCTTCAAATCCATCTCTTATACTAACCATCATTGTGATTCTGTTAATGAAAGTACATGATGATTGGAATCCATCTTGGATTTAAGGGAAAAGGTCTTAGAATAGTCAATTCCCTCAGCTTGTGAAAAGCTCCTTGCCACAAAACATGCTTTGTATTTTTTGATGGACCCATTCACCACATTTGGTTTGGTAGGTCCATTTATAAAAAATTGGCTTTCTTCTCTTAGGAAGAGGTACAACATCTCATGTGTGATTCTTCGGCAAAGAAGAATACTCCTCTTCTATAACATTGTCCCACTCTGGAATACATGCTGCATTTGAAAACTCTTGATGATCATCTAAAATAGAATGAATTAGAGAATTGACACTAGTTGTCTATGAGAAATAATAGTCTGAGTCAATGGGATCACCAACCAAAGGTCTTCCCTCATCAAGAGTAGTGCAGGACCAATGGGGAAAAAAATGTGCATTGGGAGATGGCAGATCAAGAATCATCATCATCATTTACAAGAAGCAAAAAATCCTCAAAATTTGGAGTAGGAAGTGAGGGAGAAGTAGGTGATGGCGTATGTATCTACGTGAAGTTCTTGGTTATAGAATGAGATAAAGGAGAGAGAAGTGCAGAAATATATAACACAAATGTGCAGATTTACAACAACAGATAATAATGGAAATAACTTGTAGTTTTCAAGTATCAAATCAACTTTTATTTGAGAGTACAATGCATATATTAAACTGGTGATACCTGTTGCGAGGTTTTCACACCATCTCCCTATTGCAAATGGGGACCCCCTCTCTTTTTCTTCCTGTTGGTAAGTTTAGGTAGTAGAATAGGTTGGCAACAATTCACAAGCCCTCTTGAAGTCAAGTGTTAAAAATTGAAAAATGACAAAAAATCAGCTAAGTATGAGAGTGAGAACGTAAGAGCCAAATGTTGAGTCGATCTAGTTATTGGAATTAAAAAAGGGGAGTGTTGTGAGGTATTCACACCATTGCCCCATTGCAAATAGGGACCCCCTCTTTTGCTTTGGCAGTAGGAGTAGTGGTCTTAGTGACAATTTTCAAAGTCTCGCAATTTGAGAGATGAGTTTGAGCCAGGGAAAACTTTAAGAAACCCCCTCCCTAGAAAAGGTGTAAAATCCTGGCGAATCCTACATTATTTTGGCTAGAAAAAAATAATATTGTTGGCGAATTTTTTTAATTTGAAAGGAAAAAATATTAATTTAATTGGTGATTTTTTTCAATTATATGAAAATTCTATAAAATCCTAGTGAATCTTTCATTGTTGAAGAAAATCGCGGCTAGAAGTACACATACCTAGCAACCATCATTTTACCATTATTGTTATATAGATCCTAATTAATTATCAGACTTGAAGGTTAAATTTTCCCCACTTTTATCGCTGCAACTTCCCTACAAATTATTGAATGGGGGTTTTGGGGCAGCGCCTTTGAAAGCTCAAATGAATTTTAATATTTTAGTAAGGTGTCCTAAGTTAATTTTATATCATCTGACATATAGTAAACCTATTTTTTATAACCATTGGATGATCCTAAATCAATGGCATAAATCCTATTTCGGGCCAAACTTTTAAAGGACACCAAGTTCCAGAGAAAGTCTCCGAAATAAAGACATGTGTCCACAATCAAATTTATTTCGGGCCAAAGTTTGAAAGGATAAAAAGTTCCATGAAAAGTCTCTAGAATAGAGACACATGTCAAATCTATGTACTTAACCTGTACCCTAACTTAAATTTTGACCACATATTGGCGAATATGACCATTGACTAAGATAAGCTTTGGAAATTGTAGGCGAAAATATTCAATTTATTATGTGGAAAAATTAGAGTTTATTGGCGAAGTCATTGCTGATTTACAAATAATTCCATATCACTATTGGCGATTGGCCTATGCATGGGACCCAATTTTTATAAAGCGCGGGCAACATGGCCACCCCGAAAGTCCTATTTTTTTTGCCAAATTTTGGGTCCCCGCCGAGTGCAATTTGTCAATTGGCGAATATTCGCCACTAAAGTTATCCATGGTTTGAACAATTTTATCCTTTTAGGAGTCAAGCCTCAAGAGTGAAAGTGAGCAAGAGCTAGTCAAGTCACAAAATTTAAAATGAAAATTATCATCAAAGGGAGGATGAATGAGAGAGAATTGATATGAGAGTGATTCAAGTTGGATTTGGAGTCAAAACAAATGAACAAGGGATGATGAGACTCAAAGTTGGGACAAGATTCGATGGGCAAAACAAGTATGAAAGGGGGAATTGAGACTTCAAACACTCAAAGTAAGGGGGTCAGGAAACCCAAGATCTTGGGATATCCATCCAAATTCAATCCCAACAATTTGAAATCCCTTCCATAAGACTCCAAGCGTGGAATTTCTCCAAACATGGGATTTCCAATCCCAAGAACTCAAAATCTCCGCCCTAGAAAGAAGGTGGCCTTGGGTGAAAGTTGAATGCCAAATTGGTGAAGGACAAAATTGAAGGAAAGAAGATAAAAGCAACCAAATACTTGGAGAAAATGATGAGGGCTGAAAATGAAAACAATTTAAATTCTTATGACAATGAACTTTCAACCAATTTGACTTGCAAATCAGATTGAGATTCATGATAAGTGAACCTTGAAAGAGATTTCAAACATAAATTTGGACTTAGAATGGCGAAGTTGACATACAAGGTAAGGGTCGGAAATCCCAAGATCTTAAGCTTTCCACCCTTACAAAATCCCAAGAATTCAAAAATTCCGCCTAGCTGTAAATGGGATTTCAATGAAGGTTATCAACTTCAAGTTGATCCAAAGATGAAAAATGATGTTTGAGGAGGTAAGCTCAATGAAATTTGAAAGGGAAAGGCCAATTTTTTTGAAGCAAAATGAAGAGAAATCAGGTTAAAAATGAGGTCAGAAATCCCAAGATCTTGGGATTTCCGCCATGTTTCCAATAGAGATATAATGTGCTTCAAGGTGAAAACAAGAATTGGATTCTACTTTATAGGCTCAAAATGAAGAATGAATTGCAAATTGATCAAAGTTTCAAAAGAGGAGCGATGTATGAGCACCCAATCAAGGGTTGAATTTTCCACAACTTGGGATTTCAATCCCAATAACCAAAAACCTCCGCCATGTCTCACATTCTCCAATATGTGATGCGATAAGTTATGAGATGAGAAATGAAAATTGGAATCCTCTATGAAGATTTTAAAATGCAAATTGATATCGCCCCTCAAGAAGTTGATCAAGATTTACAAACGAAAATGATGGATGAAACTCAATTACTTGGGTGGGATTCTCACAAACTTGGGATTTTCAATCCCAATAATGCAAAACCTCTGCCCTTGACATAATGGGCTCTCAAGGAAAAATTGATTGGAGTTGGTGAAAAAATTAAAAATGATGAAGTGAAAATGAATTTCATTCAAAATATAAGGCAGCGATCTCACAATAAGGCAATGATTTATTGATTGAGGGGCAATTTTGAGAAGATTTTGGTTTTCGCAAACTTGGGATTTTCAATCCCAACAATCCAAAATCTTCGCCCTTGACATAATGGGCGCTCAAGGAAAAATCGATTGGAGTTGGTGAATAAATAAAAAATGATGAAGTGAAAATGGATTTCATTGAAAAGATGTAAGGCAGCGATTTCACAATAAGGCAGTGATTTTATTGATTTAGGGGCAATTTTGGGAAGATTTTGGAGGATAAAATCTCTGATTTTCACAAAATCAGAATTTAAAACTTCCAGAGAAAAAGCGATCTGGGCTTAATAAACAAGGAAAATCAGAATTATAATTTGCAAAACAAGAAATCTGGGTTGAAATAATAGGAAGATCAGACCTTAGGAAAATCGAAATTCTTGATCAAGTAAAGAAAAAAGTTGATTTAAAGAAAATCTAGATGCTATTTCCTATCATGCAAGCTTTAAAATTTCCTTCACATCATTTATTCTTACCGTCTTGTGGGGTTAATGAAATCTTTCTTTTGTTTTGCAAGGTAATTGTTGAAGGAGAAGCTTGGAGAACGAAAGATGGTGGCAAAGTTGGGCTCAAAACTTCAAATGAGGAGGTTCAAAAATAGATTATCAAATTGAAAATTTGAAGATCAAGATCAAAGTGGAATTCGAAGAACAAATTTGGCTCAAGGGAAAAATCAAAATCCACAAGTGAAAGAAAATTGCGACAAATTTGAATTTCCTCCAGAAACCTAGGTTCACTTTGAAAGCTCCAGCTACATGAAAGATTTCATCACTAGGAGGATCATGCACAATAAAATCAAGATTTCAAAACCAACAAGTGCAATGAGAAGATTTCCAAATTAAGGACAAGGATGGAGAAAATTTGAGAAGATGAAGCAATTTGGGAATATGCCATCACAATTGGAGGCTTGATAATGTTGAGTATCAAGGATATTTTCTCATCACCAAAGAATTGATCAAGTCTATGAGATAAGGATGTTGAGGTGACGTCCACTCACCTTCAACCAATTAGAAGGCTCCAATTACACTTGTCTAAGCACATTCAATCATCTTATGCCAAGTTTACCTCTACCTTATCTATTTTCTCATTGGCTCTCAAAAGCATTGTAATTTTCTCATTGGCCCACAAGGTGGTGCCTTCATGTAATTGGATGATAGTGTGGCAACCCTAATTAGGGTTTGTAATGAATCAATCTTGGCCCTTATTGTAATTGAACAACTATAAAAAGCCAAGGCCTTCTCATTTGTAACTCATTTATATTAGAGTAGAGTAGGAGGAGACTTGTTGAAATTGTTGCCATAATGCTATCAAAGTAATTGTTGATTTATAGTTGGTCTTGATGGTGGATTACTTGTGTTGCTTTGGAGTATTGCACGGTTTCTTCATATCTTTCATTTCATGTTGATTAGAAGTAGTGTTTAGTTGAATGGAAGATATTTTGGTTGCCTCTTTGGTGAACTCGCTTAGACCAAATTGTTAGTTGCTTGCTGATTGTAAGTTTGCCTTGCGTGGTCGAATGACATATTTATGAACTTAACTTTGATTACTGCTTGCACATTGATATGCATTGATGGATGGTGTTAATGGAATGGTGGTAGTTTGAACATCTTGCATTTACCCTTAGGAGATTGCACTAGCTTGGTTGATGTCGATGGCTAAACTAAGTCTAGTAGAGTCGCAAAGGCATTCATCATTTCTTGCATTCTAGGAGTAGATTAGATCTTCCTACACCCTTATCCTTTGTAGTTTGTTTGGTTGGAAGGGATTGGAAGAAGTTAAAGTCAAGTTGATATCCATTGAATGAGTAGTGTAAGTCCCTTTGTGATAACCAACATATCACATTATAAAATTGAGGGAAAGTCCAAAATAAGAAGGAACCTTGAGGTTGTCTCATTTGATCACACAATTCAGACACATAGTTTTGTTGACTTGGTGGTCAGCACCTCCTTGGAGATTCGTGACATGGCTTAATCATCTCTTGTGGATCGGGTTAAATTTGGCATTTGTATCGGGCATTGATAGTTCGAGCTTTTGGTGCAACGGCAAATGATTCCAACAATTGGTATCAGAGCCTTGGGTCACGGGTTCGAGTCTCCCTTCAGTGGATGCTGAAGGCTTAGTCGGTGCTAAGGGGGAGATTGTTGACTTGGTGGTCAACACCTCCTTGGAGATTCGTGACATGGCTTAACCGCCTCTCGTGGATCGGGTTAAATCTGGCATTTGTATCGGGCATTGATAGTTCGAGCTTTTGGTGCAACGACAAATGATTCCAACAAGTTTAACATATGAGCATCCTTATTCAAGAGAGGGTTGGAGATTTGGTGTTTTGTTTGGGATACTAAGTATTCGATTTTGCATGTTGTAGTCGAACAAAACTCACATCAACAAGGAGCGAGACTGTGTTTAAAAAGTGGCTTGCCAGATGAAAAGGTGGAATCCACTTCCTCAAGTGGCAAGGAGATGAATTACATTTATTGGATAATGGGACCAAGAAGTTTGATCTAAGTAGGAGACTTCAAATTAATGAGATGGGAAGCAATTTGAAATAAAAACATGAACTCGATCTCATAGAGAATCTAAACCAATCACAAGGCCTCCTAAGGTTTGAGCAGCCTCAATAAGCAACTTGTGACCCCATTTTGCAAAATATATGCTCAACATTGAACTTGCAGCTCTTATAGTCAAAAGTATGAAGCTTGGACCAATCAGAAGCCCTAGATCTGAAACATATGGGTTCAAAACTCTAAACATAAGCCAGAATTAAACTCAAACATTTGAGATAGGGCTGCCCAATGCCAAACGTATGGGCTCAAAGCTCTAAGAATGCAGCCCCATAATGAGACGTGTGGGCTTGATATGTTAAGATCATGCCTAAATCCGATGAGAATGGGCCTAAATTGACCTATAGCCCAAATGTGTGGGCTCAAAACTCCAAACATGAGTTCTAAACTAGTAACGTATGGCCTTGAAACCATAAGCCAAGCTTTAAAATCAATAAATGTAGCCCCAAAGCCCAAAATTAATAAACTTGGTCCTAAACATGAAACATGGGGCACTCGAAATTAGCAACCATGGCCCCTAATCCTAACATGTGGGCTGAAAGGGCACAATCATGGCTCAAAAATCTAAGATACAACCCTATAATGTCAAGCGTGTGGCCTCAATATCCTAGCGTGTAGGCCTAAATCTGATTGCAGGGGCCTTGAAATTCAAATTAATGGGCTTTAATGTGTAACATGTGGCCCTAAATCTGGGCATATGGTGCCATGATCCAAAAGGCGAGGACCTAATTCAACACATGCAGGCCTAATTCTAAGGGTAGGCTCTAAATTTGAATGCCTGGCCCCAAATTCAAAAGCATAAATCCCCACATCTAGGCATCATATCTCCAAATGTGTGTCCTTAAATTAGCACGCAGACCTAAATCTGGCCTCATAATCAAATGTATGAGCAGGCTTAAGTCAAATGCACGGGCCTATACTCCTAATGTGTTGTCCCATTCCAAATGTATAGGCCTTAATTCAATTGTATGGGCCTTAAATCCAAATGCATGGGCCTTAATTCAATTGAACGTGCTTTAAATCCTAATGCATGGGCCTTAATTCAAATTGAATATAGGCCCAGATCTCTCAGTTTGGCCTCATTTGTAAAGAACTTGCCTGTCTCCTTGTTAAGAAAATAACTTTTCTTCCTGAATTCTTTGCAAGTGTGTTTTTTTGTTTTGATAATGTTTGAATTTTCTAGTATCTTTTCCGGAATTAAATAATAACATATAGCAATCTGACACTATCACCCCAAGCTCAACAATTTAATTTATAATTCAGAAGTCCTTGCAAATATATATAAAAAACCATTGCAATATTTTAATGCTAGGCACCTGGCAAGTGGTACGATCACTCTGGAATGCTGACCACCATAATAACTACTGGACGCAGCCAAGAATAAATAATGCAGCCACAAGATAGAATGAATCGTGGCTTAGGGAAGTTACACAGCCAGCCCAAAAAACCAAACACAACCTTAAGATATTAAATATGGCCCAAGGAAAAATGACACAGCTTCTTGGGAATGAAATGCAGCCCTTGAGTTTGTATACACAGCTCCTCTGGGAGTCATTACAAACTTGTTGAACAATTCGTAAACACTCTAGAAGATATAAAAGCCTTCTAGCAACAACATAATCCACTAAAGAAAATTGCACCAGAATTGAGAATAAATTAGTAACAGCAGCAAATTATCAATTCTCCTCAAATTTGGTACACAACAACACCAAATTTTTATCCACAGAATTAGAATTGGATTTCCAGAACTCAGTAGCAAAATTCACCACCAATTAATGATGATTCAAATTGCTGAAGTGAGGAATCAGTCCTCAAACCCTTGCCAACTTCTCCACAACCAAAAACTTCATAAAAATTGCATAAGTTTAGAATGAATTGCTTTTTGCCCAAAGCATTGCTTTTATAATAAAAGATATCTTCTCTTACACACTTTTCACTTAAAAAAGACTTTGCTTTATGTGCACATTTGAAATATAATAAACTATTATATTTCTCTTCACTTTAATATTGAAAATGCCCCTTTTATTAAAATAATGCTATTCTGACACATAGGGTCCCCGTTTTATGAGCTCAGGATTTAAAACTTCTCAACTCGACTCCAATGAGCTATAACACTAAGATGCCCAGAATACATTCCCAATAAAAATGACAACCTTAGCTGATTTAATTAAATAATAATCATAATTTACCCATCTTGTGAAAACAACTGAGGAAGCATCAAAATCAAAATCTAACAGCACAAAAGTGATCCTGATGATGAAAGATGATGAATGAACCTGACGGGGTAACTTATTAAAAATAGATGCTCCCTCCAAGAATCTTGGGGTCCAAATCGGAAGCTGAAAATAAAATTTGAGAGCATCATATAACTACTCTAAATCATTTGAGCTCATAGAACCATATGTTGACTTACTATAAATAGTAACAAACCTCAAATTGGGGCCAAAACCCTCAATAGGGTCCTCTAATCACCAGAATTAGCCTACAAGGGCACAATGATAGGCTAAATCCACTAACTCCAATGGACGCTCAAAATGGGGACATTACAGTCCTCCCTCCCTGAAATTGCTTGTCCCCAAGCAATCTCAAAAAAACAAAACATAGAGGTTTACCTGGATCTCAAGGATAGAATGGAGTAATGTCCCTGTAATCACCTGCAAACTCCTGTGGAGAAATCATCATCCACTGAGCAAAATCGAACACACTGTCATCATGCCAACCATAGTGACCCACACAACCTGTGACAGTCCCAACCGGTGCTGAGAGGGGAGGGGTGAATCAACACCTCTAAATTTTATTCACTTTAAGACCGGTGAAGTAAACTTACAGTAGAATGGAAAGCAGATTTAAACAAATAAATCAGTAAGTAAACAAACACACAGTGACACCAGATTTATCACGTGGAAACCCAGTTAGGGTAAAAACCACGGTGTGAAGAGACCTCACAAATTTTGTACTCTTATCGAGTACGCCCTGTTAGGAGCCTTCCTAGTTAAAAGATGAAAATGCACTTGTTAGATGCGACCTGGTCAAGGGATTTGTAACAATAAGGCCGGTTAGTGCCTGCCTAATTAAAAGACTTTGAACACCTTACAAGATGCCACCCGGTTAAGGGATTTGATACAAGGGACCTGTTAGACTCCACCCAGATATTGAGATTTAACTATTGTAATTGCTAGAGAGCAATAGCAGGTTTGACCTTTTACAGATGGCGAAGCATAGCCTGATAAGATCTCAGTTTGTGCTCAGCTGAGAATTGTCACCGGTCGCAACAAGTGAGTTCTCCACTATTGTTGTGCTTCTCTGCACACACTTCTTTCTCTACTTCTCTTTCTGATTTACCTTAGCTTCTTTTAAGCTTTTCAAGTTCACTCTTTTCTCTGGCAGAATGAAGGCAACTTCTATTTGCGTTGGTCAGAAGAATATATTGGGTCCTGGCCCTAATTGTGCTCATTAAACATGACCTAACTTTAGATCTTCATCGAATACATTGCTCAGTGGAGTACTAGTTTACTGAGGAAACATCCAATGCATGCCCTTGCTTTATCTGTCTAATGAAGAAAGTAGTAGTTGCACGTCAAGCAACTTTCCTTCACAGGAGATAACACTTTGATTTAAAGCCACTGATTTCGGCTTTAAATCCTCCAGACTTGCCTCAATACGATCGCTAGTTTTAAAGCCACTGATCTCGGCTTTAAAACCTCCACACTCGCTTCAAACAGATCATCAGTTTAACTCAAAGACTTCCGGATTTAGAGCAGAAAATCTTAGTCAAAGAGTTAGTTAGAACAGTTAGTCTGACTATGACTTCCTTGGTTCATGACCAGAGTCATTAATATACCGGTTACGGTTGAGTTCATTTCTTCGTGCTGTGAACAGGTAAGAGTCCCTGTTCCTGTCCCTTCCTTGGCGTACCGGTCGCACTATCTTCGGTTTGCTATCCCTTGCTTAGCTTACCGGTTGCACCATCCTCGGTTGTAATTGTTGACACCGGTTAGCTTATTGCTTTATCTGTACTTGTCTACACTGGTTGTAGCATGGTCCTTAGTTGATGCTAGAATCCTCTTTTCCTTTGCTGTGTACATAGCCTAGTGGCTTAAGGCTTATCCTTCTTTCATATAGATCTCCTTGGTTCTAGAGACGACAAGTCTCTATACTCTCTTTGCCAATCAATGACAACACTAGTACCGGTAGCAGGCTTACCGGTTATCATCGCTTAATGCCAACAATCTCCCCCTTTGGCATTGATGGCAAAAATGCAATCATCTTACTGTGCTTTGTATCTTCTACCGTCTTCTGGTTATTGCCAAACTCTCCCCGTTTTTGACAGTGATGCCAAAGGCTAGTCAAAGAGACTACCTTTGTCTAATCTGCTCCCCCTATGAGTAGCATTCCTTTTTCATTAGTTCAAAAAAGATGAGGTTTAACCCTCTGTTGAAGCATAATGAACTGATGACCACCCTTACAAGTTTACTGAAGATCATGAAGGGGTATCACCCCTAGTTTACCTCTAAGATACTCAAAAGTACTCTTTGGTAATGACTTTGTGAAGATATCATAAATTTGTTCCTTGGTGGGAACATACTCCAGTCTCACCTCCTTGTCTTGTACTAACTCTCTCAAGTAATGATACTTGATAGGAATGTGCTTTGTCTTGGAGTGCATAATAGGGTTCTTGGATATGTTAATTGCACTAGTGCTATCACAATAGATAGCTATCGGTTTAGGTATCTATTCTTTAATTCCTTCCAGAAGTTGTTTTATCCAGATTACCTATGTGCAATTGATTGCTGCAGCAACATATTCGGCCTCTGTAGTAGATTGGGATATACAATTTTGTTTCTTGCTAGTCCAAGAAACAATTCTTCCACTGAGAAAGAATGCACCACCACTTGTGCTCTTTCTGTCATCAATGTTTCCAGCCCAATCTACATCGGTGTATACTTTTACTTCAAATCCTCCCTTGTGAGGAAATCATAATCCATAATCCTCAGTTCCCTTTAGATATCTGAATATTCTCTTTACTGTTATTAGATGTGTCTCTTTGGGATTTACAGAGAATCTTGCCACTATGCCAATTGCATGTGCAATGTCCGGTCTACTATGAACAACATACTGTAGTTTACCTATCATGGACTGATACATTATTTCATTTACTTCTTTGGCATCATCCTCCTTTGATAAATTGAGGTTGGTTATCATTGGGGTCCCAACCGGTTTAGAATCATCAAGTCCAAAGGTCTTTAGAATTTCTTTGATATATTTGGACTGAGAAAAAAAATTTCTTCTTTCAGCTGATGGACCTATAGTCCAATGAAGAATTTTATTGCATCTATCATAGACATCTCAAATTCTTTCTTCATCTCTTCAGCGAAGGCTTTGCTCATCCCGTCATCTCCTCCAAAGATGATATCATCGACGAAGATCTCAGCAATTAGATTTCCATCTTTTCCGATCTTGAGATACATATTGCTGTTGTCCCTTGTTCTTGTGAATCCTATGGTCAGAAGGTATGAATGCAACCTCTCATACCAAGACCTTGGAGCTTACTTAAGCCCATAAAGAGCTTTCTTCAATTTACAGACCATTCCATCCTTATGTGCAGAAGTGAATCCTTTTGGTTGTTCAATGTAGACTTCTTCCTCCAGTATTCCATTTAGGAATGCAGACTTAACATCCATCTGGTATACTTTGAATCCTCTGTGAGCAGCATAGGCGAGTAGAATTCTCACTCTTTCCAATCTTGCTACTAGTGCAAAGGTTTCTCCATAGTCCAGTCCAGCTTCCTGGGCATATCCATTGTAGACCAATTTTGCCTTATTTCTTATGAATTTTCCATCCTCATTTAACTTGTTCCTGTAGACCCACTTGGTTCTTATGACATTTTTGTCCTTAGGTCTTGGCACAAGTTCCCATGTATCGTTCTTTTCAATTTGCTCAATTTCTTCCTCCATGGCCTTGACCCAATTGTCATCTTCTAGAGCTTCCTTGGTGGATTTGGGCTTTACACAGGAAAGTAAGCAGATATTCTCTCTAGCCTTTTTTCTAGTTAAGATATTTGCATGTTTGTCACCAATTATATTGTCAGTGGAATGATATGTGACATACCTTGGAAGAACCAATCTTTGTTCCTGGTCTGGTTCTTTCGGTTGAGCATTATCTTCATCATGGTTGTGGGCATCAACTTGTTCACCTTCTTGCGTTAGCCTGTTGGGTTCAGGTATAATCTCTCGATCTAGATGTCTATCCATGTGTATTTCTCCTTCATCTTCAGTCATTGCTTCGTTGAACTCAAAGGCATTTTCCTTCATTTAGGCCTTCAACACTGCCATGATCATCATGACCGGTCTTCTTATTAGGTTTTGAAGATTCATCAACCTTTACATTGATGCTTTCAATTATCTTTCTTGTTCTTTTGGTCAGACACCGATAGGCCTTACTTTTGGTAGAGTAACCCAAAAAAGTTCCTTCATCACTCTTAAGATCAAGCTTTCCAGAGTACATATCTCTTTTAATGTAACATTTACTACCAAAGATCTTGAAGTAGCCTACATTGGGAGTATGTTTAAACCATAGTTTGTAAGGAGTCTAACCGGTTCCCTTTTTTACTTGAATCTAGTTGAGTGTGTAAACAATAGTACTGACAACTTCTCTCCAAAAGTGATGAGGTAGATCCTTCTGAATCAACAAGGTTCTAGCGCAATCAATGAATGTCTTGTTTCTTCTTTCTACTACTTCGTTTTGCTGAGGAGTTCTTGGTGCAAATAGCTATCTTTTTATTCCATGCTCCTCACAGTAGTGAGTGAACTCTTGAGAGGTATATTCACCTCCTCTGTCTGATCTCAGACACTTCAAACTTTTACCGGTCTCTTTTTCCACTCTAGCTTTGTAGATTTTGAACATGTGGAAAGCTTTTGATTTCTCCTTCAGAAAGAGTGTCCACATCATTCTGGAGAAGTCATCTACAAAGAGCATAAAGTATCGGTCTCCATGGTAGCTCTTTGTTCTCATTGGTCCACACAGGTTAGTGTGGACCAGGTCTAGAACATTCTCAGTAGAGAAGGACTTACTGTTGAAAGATGTTCCGGTCAGCTTTCCTAATTGACAATCTTTGCAAATACCCTTGATGGGATTGGTAATCTCAGGAAGTCCTCTTACCATTTTCTTTTTGCTCACTTTGACAATACTATCAAAGTTTATGTGGCAAAGCCTCTTGTGCCATAACCAACAGTTGTCTTTTTTGGTCATAAGACATATTTTGCTTGATTCTCCTTTGACCGAGGCTATGAGACAAGCTCCTTCCATTGAGTCTAGGTAGAAGAGGTGAAGAGGTTACCTTTGATCTGTCTACCAGTATCAACATGAGTTTTGGATTGATTCTTTACTATATAGGAACCTTGTCCGAATTCTAGCAGGAATCTTTTGTTATTCAGTTGTGCAACACTCATCAAGTTGTACTTGAGTCCTTCAACCCAGTACACATTTTCATAGACAACATTGTTGTAGAGAGCAATAAAACCTTTACCTTTGATGGCACAGGGGGCATTGTTTCCAAAGGTAACTGATCCACTATCATTGAGCTCCAAGTTGATGAACTTGTCCTTGTCACCGGTCATGTGGTGAGTGCATCCGCTGTCAATGATCCAGTCATTATGCTGATGAGACTTGGATATGAGTGCAACTTCATTTATAACTAGATTCTCCTCCTTTATTGCAACAAATGCAATTTTTGGATCCTCTCAGTCTTCAGACTCATTGTCGGTAACTCCTTCCTCTGTAAGATATCATTCCTTCTTTTCTTTGCTCTTCAACCGGTCTCTTTTATCTTTAGATTCATTATCAGGACACCTTGCAGCATTTTGTCCTATCTTGTTGCAGGAGAAGCATTTCAAGGGGAGTTTCCCTTTGTACTTCACTTTTCCTCTGGGGAATCTCCTAGCGATGAGTGCTTCAAACTCATCTTGCTCCATCTCCTTTGAGAGAAGATTCTCAACAAGGTTGCCAATCTTTCTGATAGAGCAATTACCGGTTTCTCTTCCCTTTTTGGTGGAAGAGACATTGACAGAAGACTTAAACGCTACTTCCTGAATGGATAAGCTATTATCAAAATTACTTAATTTGAAGGCAGCCAGCTTACCGATTAGGGAGTCTAGGGTGACTTGATCTTTGGTCACCGATCTGAGCTCTTGAATGGCAGAGATCTTGATGGCATACTGAGGTCTAAGAGTTCTCAGTATTTTACTAACCACCTCTTCACTGAGCTTTCCTCTAGTGCTTCTGATGGAGTTGATCACCTCTTTGATCCGGTTGTTATATTGCTCGATGTCTTCTCCTTCATTCATCCTCATGTCATCATACTTTCCTCTGAGGCTTTCAACCTTGGCTCTTTGAACATTTGGATACCCTCCATAGACTATTTGCAACTTGCCCCACATCTTGAAGGAAGAATCAAGATGTTCTATCTTAGCATACACATGATCAGGTAGTGTGTTGGCTATCATGTCCTGAGCAACCATGTGCTCGGCTTTGATCTTCTATTGATCGGGTGTCAGTGTGCCAGTGGTTTCAGTGTAGTCAGTTGTGACATGGTTCCTGTATTGATCGTCGTTGGTCTTCATGTACAGCTTCATCCTGCTGCACCAAAGAGTAAAGTTTTCTTTTGAAAACTGTGGTCCTTCCTTTCTTATCATCTTAACTTTTTCTTTGTGTGGTCAAACAACAAAGAAAATAGACCTAGAGCTCTGCTACCAATTGACAGTCCCAACCGGTGCTGAGAGGGGAGGGGTGAATCAACACCTCTAAATTTTATTCAGTTTAAGATTGGTGAAGTAAACTTACAGTAGAATGGAAAGAAAATTTAAGCAAATAAATTAGTAATTAAACAAACACATAGTGACACCAGATTTATCACATGGAAACCCAGTTAGGGTAAAAACCATGGTGTGAGGAGACCTCACAAATTTTGTACTCTTTTGGAGTACGCTCTGTTAGGAGCCTTCCTAGTTAAAGGATAAAAACACACTTGCTAGATGCGACCTAGTCAAGGGATTTGTTACAATAAGGCTGGTTAGTGCTTGCCTAATTAAAGTACTTTGAACACCTTACAAGATGCCACCCGGTTAAGAGATTTGATACAAGGGACCTGTTAGAGTCCACTCAAATACTGGGATTTAACTATTGTAATTGCTAGAGAACAATAGCAGGTTTGACCTTTTATAGATGGCTAAGCATAGCCTGAGAAGATCTCTGTTTGTGCTCAACTGAGAATCGTCACCAATCGCAATAGGTGAGTTCTCCACTACTGTTGTGCTTCTTTGCACACACTTCTTTCTCTACTTCTCTTTCTGATTTACCCTAGCTTCTTTTAAGCTTTTCAAGTTCACTCTTTTCTCTGGCAAGGCAACTTCTATTTTCCTTGGTTAGAAGAATATATAGGGTCCTGGCCCTAATTGTGCTCGTTAAACATGACCTACCTTTAGATTTTCATCGGATACATTGCTTAGTGGAGTACCAGTTTACTAAGGAAACATTTGATGCATGCCCTTGCTTTATCTGTCTAATGAAGAAAGTAGTAGTTGCACGTCAATCAACTTTCCTTCACAAGAGATAACACTTTGATTTAAAGCCATTGATTTCGGCTTTAAATCCTCCAAACTTGCCTCAATTCAATTGCCAGTTTTAAAGCCACTAATCTTGACTTTAAAACTTCCAGACTCGCTTCAAACAGATCATTAGTTTAACTCAAAGACTTCCAGATTTAGAGCAGAAAATCCTAGTCAAAGAGTTAGTTAGAACAATTAGTCTGACTATGACTTCCTCGGTTCATGATCGAAGTCATTAATATACCGATTATGGTTGAGTTTAGTTCTTCATGCTGTGTATAGATAAGAGTCCCTATTCTTGTCCCTTCCTTGACATACTAGTCGCACTATCCTCGGTTTGCTATCCCTTGCTTAGCTTATCAGTTGCACCATCCTTGGTTGTAATTGTTGACACCAGTTAGCTTATTGCTTTATCTGTACTTGTCTACACTAGTTGTAGCATGGTCCTTAGCTGATGCTGGAATCCTCTTTTCCTTTGCTATGTACATAGCCTAGTGGCTTAAGGCTGATCCTTCTTTCATATAGATCTCCTTGGTTCTAGAGATGACAAGTCTCTATACTCTCTTTGCCAATCAATGACAACACTAGTACTTAGTAGGCTTACTGGTTATCATCGCTTAATGCCAACAACCTGTAGTGCCAAACTTGTCACTACCTGGATTCCAATAGAGATGAAACTCACAGCCATCCAAAACAAGTGAGAATGGATATCCAAAACCATCTAATAAACCAAAGGTCTCTGGACACCCTGTTAATCTACTCTGTATACTTATGTAATCCGAATATCCATCCACTGTAAAACCATCCTGGATGTACTGACCTTGCAAGTCACCTCCTGCTAACTTGCAATAACCAACCCCATCAACTGCAGATGGAGAAAACCTATCCCAAAAAGGATGATATAACCTTGAAGCCAACCCACACCGATGCACAAACAAGTCCTCAACTGGTGGGTCAAATGAGAAATGATGAATGCTCCTCACTATGTAATCATGGTGAAATGCTCCAATCTCAGACAGAGGCTCATCAACAACAATCCGAGAATCGAGAGATGGTTCCAATTTCTGACTCTGAACAACTGGTTTGTTTAGGATCCTGGGAAACCCTCTCAGCAAACCCAACCACAAAATCTTTGTGGGGAAGCATTGTAGTCAAGGTATCTATAATCTTTCCCACTAATAGCTAAATACTGCGAGAACCCTGGATGAGAGTATCCTCAGAAGCTCCGAATGGTCCCTCCTGCAATTCCAGACTCTCAAGTAGATACTCCATAAATGACTCTGTGTAGTAGAAATTGTATGAAGAAGCATCAACCGACTCCCCTGCAACCCACAAGTGATCCCTCTAAAACTATGGCACTACCAACTGTCTATCGCTATTAGCTGTATAAGATGAAGTAATAGATTTGCTTTCGATAGAAGGAAACAAACCCCCACGAAAGATCGTCTCCAAATCATATGATACTCTACCCAAGTCCTGTGAAGAAGAGGGAGTAGTGTCAAAAACTGACACAACACTCTCTGAAGAATCCACTACTATCACATCAGGACTCTCAATAACCTGTTCCACATCATCTGACAATGCGCTAACTACTAGATGACTTGATACAACAAGAAGCTCTCTACTCTCCTCCACTGATGTACTCATCTCATCTGTAACTACTGCAATTGTATCAAGGATGGATGTAACCGTGTCCCCAACACATCCATCACTGCTAACTATGGAAGCTGACTCACCACCAACTACTACTATATGCAACTGAACTGGATCTATGGCTGGTAAAGACTGTATCTGCTCCAACTCCACAGTCACCTCTCCCAACTGCAACTGCGACTCCTAAAGAGTCCACTAAGTGCCCTCTAAAGCCTCAGAAGTCCCCGTGAGCTCATGAGTAAGATCACTCATCTCCTCCTCTCTGTCCATTAGTGCCTTGTATGTCATACTCCCCCACTCAACTAGGTGATCTCGGTCGACAACCAACTGTAAATAATCCTGTCTCAAAATCTTGACAGCCTCATGCAAAGAATGAATCTCTGTGAAGGAAAGGTAACCACCACTGTGCTCATCCGTCATAGGATCACCCCAACCATAAACAACCAACAATTGACGAGTGGCATTAAAATGCTCGAGAGTAGAAATATTATCTCTCTCACCAACTCTCAACTGGCTAGTCACATGATGACTCTGCACAACGGGCCTCCTATGTACAATCTCAACTACACTATCCACACTATAGAAGGAAGCTGCATCCAACAAACTCCCCTCAAGATCACTGTATCTCTGTGTGCTTTCATTTTAGCACACATCTACAAACTGAGTACTGACATCGGACTCGTCCTCATCTACCTCCGAGGAAGCTGCTGCTGAAACTGTCTCATCACAATCCTCAACTACCTCATCCTTTGCAACCACATGACAAACCTGATCCTGGTACCCATCAACACCGGATGACAATGCTGAGTCCACACCCAAGGTCTGATATAAAAAACTAGAAACACTGCAGCACCCATCATCCTCACTCTCAACATCAGAGATATTTGTGATGCTAGTGTCCACATCGTCTATTTGAGACCCCTCTGCTAACTCTGGTTGCATACATGACTCAATGTCATCTTGTGAATCATCTACATTGTGGCATGAATCTATGTTACCCAACTCAACCCCAACACTCCCATCATGAGTGTCATCATTGGATAGCTCCATGCTCACATCCTCAATACATGAAAAAACTACTTTCTCCTGCTTTGACTCCACACTGCGACTGCTTCAAGAACTCATATACTCCTCGTAGTCTTCAAAGATAACACCATCATCTATGGTGTCAGAATCCCTAGTGGTATCTACAACATCCTCCCCTCACCATATCCACAACATCAACAATAGGCCCAAGATGCTGAAACTCAGTACCACTCTCCGTCAACAAGATAGGCAAATCCACATGTCCCTGTAAGAAGTCTCCAACATCATGTGTGCCAACATGACTAGTGGCTGTCCGAGTAAGAATATGATCATCTCCACAATGATGAGTAGTTGCTGAAAACTCATCATGAAGATTTCTAGATGTCTCACCTGCGAGAACATCTTGTTTCTCTTCCTACAGTCTTCGTGGGGAAGACTTCCTGAAGAAGGAAACCATAAAACTAGCTGCCCTATCAACAGTGGTCGGATCTGCAAGTTGGGCTTTTAGCCTTTCTTGTATTTGCCTCAATTTCTCCATTTCATTTTCCAAGGCACTTGATTGTTTCTTGAATTGTGACACACTTCTCAACTGGTTTCCATAATTATTTGGTTTTCTATATTTATCCATGGTTGAAAAATAAAGCTAGAGTGCTGGTCACTCCAAACAAATTTGTGAGCTCAAAGATTTTCAATCCAACAGGATGGCAGGAAACCGCTTTGATACCACTGTAAAGAACCTGCTTGGCTCCTTGTTAAGAAAATAAATTTTCTTCCTGAATTCTTTGCAAGTGTGTTTCTTTGTTTTGATAATGTTTGAATTTTCTAGTATCTTTTCCGGAATTAAATAATAACATATAGCAATCTGACACTATCACCCCAAGCTCAACAATTTAATTTATAATTCAGAAGTCCTTGCAAATATATATAAAAAAACATTGCAATATTTTAATGCTAGGCACCTGGCAAGTGGTACGATCACTCTAGAATGCTGACCACCATAATAAATACTGGAGGCAGCCAAGAATAAATAATGCAGCCACAAGATAGAAGGAATCGTGGCTTAGGGAAGTCACACAGCCAGCCCAAAAAACCAAATGCAGCCTTAAGATATTAAATATGGGCCAAGGAAGAATGACACAGCTTCTTGGGAATGAAATGCATCCCTTGAGTTTGTATATGCAGCTCCTCTGGGAGTCATTACAATCTTGCTGAACAATTTGTAAACACTCTAGAAGATATAACAGCCTTCTAGCAACAACATAATCCACTGAAGAAAATCAAACCAGAATTGGGAATACCTTAGTAACAACAACAAATTATCAATTCTCCTCAAATTTGGTATACAACAACACCAAATTTGTATCCACAGAATCAGAATTGGATTTCCATAACTCAGTAGCAAAATTCACCACCAATTAATGATGATTCAAATTGCAGAAGTGATGAATCAGTCCTCAAACCCTTGCCAACTTCTCCACAACCAAAAACTTCATAAAAATTGCATAAGTTTAGAATAAATTGCTTTTTGCTCAAAGCATTTCTTTTATAATAAAAGATATCTTCTCTCACACACTTTTCACTTACAAAAGACTTTGCTTTATGTGCACATTTGAAATATAATAAACTATTATATTTCTCTTCACTTTAATGTTGAAAATGCCCCTTTTATTAAAATAATGCTATTCTGACACATAGGGTCCTTGTTTTATGAGCTTAGGATTTAAAACTTCTCAACCCGGTTCCAACGAGCTATAACACTAAGATGCCCAGAATACATTCCCAATAAAAATGACAACTTTAGCCGATTTAATTAAATAATAATCAAAATTCACCCATCTTGCGAAAACAACTGAGGAAGCATTAGAATCAAAATCTGACAGCACAAGAGTTATCCTGATGATGAAAGATGATGAATGAACTTGATGGGGTGACTTACTAAAAATAGACACTCCCTCCAAGAATCTTGGAGTCCAAATTGGAAGCTGGAAATAAAATCTGAGAGCATCATATAACTCCTCTAAATCATCTGAGCTCATAGAACCATATGTTGACTTACAATATATAGTAAGTACCTCAAAATGGGGCCAAAACCCTCATTAGGGTCCTCTAATCACCAGAATTAGCCTACAAGGACCCAATGATAGGCTAAATCCACTAACTCCAATGCACGCTCAAAATGGGGACATTACATCATTTTCCAACATACAGGCCTCAAATTCAATTAATATCAATCCAAGCCTTCAAAATTCAAAAGACCCCATGGGTAGAATTTAATGAGCAATGCTTAAAATCGAATACAAGGCATTGAATTCAAATTGAATTGGATAAAGGGGGACATTAAGTTTCATTTGTTTTGAATTCAATTTTGTTAGACAAAGTCGGTCTATTAAGAATAAATGATTTGGAGAGAAAAAATATTTAAGTTTGGCTGTTATTCAACACCCAAACACAATAAAATCATATCAAAAGGAAAGATTACAAGCTGTTGCAGGGAGTTCGACCCACAAGGAGGCTGAAAGAAGACAATTTTTATTAATTTTAATGACAAATGCATGCATGGATAGTTGATTGCAGAGATTATCATATATAACCATACAGACTTTAGTTATCCTTAGCATATTTCAGAAGTATAACAAGTACAGATTGAATTATCAAGTGCAGGCACGATTTAAAGAGAAAGGCAGAGCCAATTGGAATCACCCAATGCTGATCAAATTTCATCTCAAGAAGTAGCAAATTCGACAATGTTAATTAGAGTGCAGATTGCAATTCACATAAGCTACAGGATGATTTAGGCAATGAACAGGATCAAGAGCCATATGCAGTCAAACATAGCGTCAAGGCAGTTCAAGTTCCATTAAAAGGTCGAATCTGGGTAATAAAAGTCTTAGAAATTGTTGTCTGTGTATGAAGATTAGTCAACCTTGAGTTCAATTTGGACTTGGTAAACATCGGAGACCAAGAAAATCGAATAAGCTTGCTCAGATTTTGACGAAATTAGACTTGTCTAGCAAATTTTATCCATAATTCTGAAGTTTTCAAACTCAGATTCTATTACCAGCAGTGTATGGATTTCAGCATTTGTAATGTTGCTAAGGATGTGGAGGTATAGATGTTAAGATCTCGGTCACAATTTGAGTTAAAATTGTATAGAACATTTCAGATTGAAAGTTTGGAGTGTGAACTTTGAAAGCATGTTAAATTTGATTTAAGGGTGGTGTTGGTTGTTCAATATGGTTGTAATCATCACAATCTTAGCTTGTTATTACTAACCATGTCGTGATTTATTTTTTAAAATTTGAGATATGAAAATCTAATTAATGACATTGTGTGGCAAGACAAAGGATGACAAAAGCTAGTGAAGGTGAAAGTTCAATCAAGGAGCAAAGGATGGAATGGGCAAGTCTACAAGCAAATGTGGAAACTCATGCAAACTTGAATTTCCTCCAAAAATCCAAATTCAATGGATGGTCCAGCTACATGCCACCCTTACACTGTTTCTACGAGTACAAGGTCAAGCACAAGTTTGAAAGCATGTTAATGAGGAGATTTCAAGATCAAGATCAAGCCAACAAGATGTAAATCGAAACCCAAATTCTAGAAAATACAATCAAGAAGTCAAGAGTGCGAGCCCAAACAAACGTAATGAGAATATTTCCAAGTGTAGAGAAGATAGCTTGAAGATGAAGCAATTTGAGAATAGGAGCCATCACAATTGAAGGCTTGATAATGTTGAGATATTTTCTCATCATCATAAGGTATTTATTAAGCCTATAAGATAAACATGCTGAGGTGGTGTCGATTTCTTTCAACCAATCAAATCATGCCAAGTGTCCCAGTGGGAAAGCCCAATAATATAATGTCTAGATTCATTGAATTGCCAAAAGAGGAAAAGTCAAAGAAAATTATCTTCTAAAAGGAAGATTTGTTGCAAGCCCACGTGGCATTTTATCATTGCCCATTGATGGGTGTCTTCTCTTGCAAGCTTTTACCTAATCTATTTTCTTATTGGCCCATGAAAGCAATGTAATATTTTGATTGGCCCACAAGGTGGTGCTCTTTTGTAATTGGGTGGGCATTTAATAATTGTTAGTGGAGGTTATGAAACCCTAATTAGGGTTGCATTGGCATAATCTTGACCCTTGATTTTGAATCGATCTTGGCCCTTCATTGTAATTGAACAACTATAGAAGGCCAAGGCCTTCTCTTTTGTAACTCATTAGAGATAGAGTAGAGTAGGGGGACTTGAATAAATTGTTGCCATAATACTACCAAAATTATTCCTTCTTTCATTGTTGGTTTTCATGGTGAATGATTGTGATGTTTGGAGTATTGCATGGTGTTGTGAGGTTTTCAGACAATCACCCCATTGCAAATGGTGGGGAACCCCTCTTTTGCTCGTAGTTGTTAGGTTTGACAAATTTTGGCATTACATTGGGCAATTTTGAGCTTTAAAAGACTGAGAGGTAATGGAGAAATCAAGTGGCAAAGTTGTGATCTTAAAGTGGGAATGTTAAAATCAAAGTTTGTCGGGGTCATGTTATAATGGGTTGAACGCAAAATTCTAAGTGTATTTAAATTTTGGCTAGTCAATTAGTCCAAAATTCCATATAAAGGCATATTCCATGTATAAGGGCCTTAAAATCTTTATAAAAAATTTGATTTTTCACGTTCAAAATGGTCAAAATCCTAAGGAAAATCAATTTTTCTTTATAAAAATACACAAAATCCAGGCTCTACATGAATTTCCCTTCATTAATTGGCTTTTTCCTAAAAAATTCTTAATGTTGGGGTTAAAATCCAAACATACTATGAATTTCCATCACTTTGGATGAATTCTGCTTGAAAATTTTCTAAGTATTTGAAAAATCCAGACCAAGGGCAATTTTTCCCCAAGGGTTGTTGATGTTAGTTTTGTTCCACTTACATAACATGTAGCAATTGAATATCTGATAGGAATACCAAACACTCAATCCTCTCTTGAAAAGTAAATATTCATGAAGGACATGAAAAAACTCCAAGGTTCCTTACACTTGTGGATACTAACTCAGTTAAAATCATGCGATTTGTTGATAATCACATTGGTGGACTTATGCTAGCTCATTCAAGATTACACAATTGTTCATTGGTGATGGGTTTTGCGATGTGTACTCTAATGCTTCTTCTTTTATAGATTACTTTCAACTTTGCTCTTTAAACTCTAACTCTAAAACTATTGCTGCCTCTAACTGTGGATGGAAAGATTAATGGATGGACTAGGATTCAACTATGATGGAGTCTTATCTGCGATATCAACTTCACCAAGTGCAAGCTTCAGAGGAAATCAAATGATTTTCATATCAACACCTTTACTTCAATTGAACACAAGTACAAACTGAAGATACAATGCCAACTGAACTTAAGTGCAAATAACTAGTGTATCACACAAGGCTTCCCTATCAAATCAACAAGGATGCTAGTGACCTAGTGTATTGGAATCCAATCAAACATCCACTAATGTAACCACACAATTTACTCCTATTTTTACTTCTACCTTTACTCATGCAATTTAATTTATTTCTACTAACTTTGAAAAAACAAATTCTATTCTAACTTTGAGAATTGAAGATAATCATGCAACAATGCAAACTTGATAACCATTCATCATGCAAATTCACAACAATGAAAAATAGAGCAAATCTGGCATTATATAAGCAACAATTTCTCAATCAACCTCCTTTACAAATGAGAGGGGTGGGGTTTATATAGGAACCCTTCAAGTACAATGAATGGCCAAGATTAAGAGGAAAAACTGATGGCCTAGATTAATTCATTACAAACCCTAATTAGGGCATCTAAAAGTATCCAATAGGAAAGAAGCAAAATAAAACTAGCCAATGAGAAAATTCAAAGGCCTTGGGAACCAATAGGAAGCAAGAGGAATGCCTAGTCATCAAACATGTCATCATCCAATAAGCTCATCCCTTTTTCTTTCTCTCTCTTTGCAAACTCCACAAACTTGAGCAAAATTGCTCTAAGTTCAATGATGTCAATACCAGGGAGTGTGCTGTATTATAGCTCAATGATCTCCAATCTTTCCATGCAGTTATCCAATGTAGTATCCCATTCTGTAATATGCCAATGTAAATTGTTCATAGGAGACACAAGTGCCAAGAAACCATTCAAATGACTCTTCTCAAGAGAGTTTATGCCTTTGAAATACACTGATTCCAATTCTGCCTTCAGCCCATTTCTTGTAGATTATCCCGTTGCACACATCTGACTTTAACTAAAACATCTCCTTAGCTGCATCAACAGGTAGCATGTGCATCCTATTGTAGTATGGGATCCCAAAGGTTTCCCATACTGCCTCTTTGCTTATGTATGCATATACCTTTCCTTTTATTATGATTTTTCTTGTTTCTGAGTCATAATGTTTGGTGCATTCAAGGATCAATTCACTGCATTGTATTGCTATTGGGAATCCTGCTGCCTAGTAAAGTCTGCACTTTACTATGTTTGCTGCAATCCTGGATAGCAAATGATCTTTATGTCCATACATTCTTCTCTTCAACCCTGTCATGTCAAAGTGTTCTATGTTTGTATCTGTAAGTCTTCCCCACTTGGAAATCATTGCGGATTCTGGATAGAAGCCCTTGGATAGCCTCTTGTATAACTCTTGTCTTGATGCACCCTTAATCTCCGTCATCTTGTATGAAGCTCGAAATTAATATTTATGAATGTAATTACTGCAATGCAAGGCACCATTCTACTTAGCCAAAAAAAAGAAATGCCATGAAATGATTAGTGTGCATACATTCAAAGTTGTAATTGCACGACATCTAATTTTTAGGCAAAAATGACTAAGTAAAACATAAGATTGTATGCAGCCCCAAACCCTCTACAACAAGTTTGATCCATGCCCGTAGCCCCTATCAAATGATTATCATGATGACCAAAGACCTACAACATGCATTTCAATTCAAATTACAGCCCATACATGCATTTTTAGATGTAAAATTCAAACCCTTGCAAGACCAATTTTCTGAGGACATGATTGTAATTTGCATTTTCAGTCCTTAAAATGATGAAAATATACACTGAAAATGACTTCCAAGACTCTCCATGATCATCCAAACTTGTTTCTAACACTTCGTAAAATTCTGAAAATTCATGAAAAACTTAGATTTTCAGCCCTATATCTGACATTTTTGCTCATAACTCCTTCATTTCACCTCCGATTTGACTGAAACGAAATGAAAATAGTGAGGAATTGTCCAACAAAAACTCAAAAAACAAGAAAGGGCAACTCCGGTGCTCGAATGATTTTTAAAAAATTGTAGAAAAAAATCGTCCCTATTGGCATTTTCAGATTTTCATGTTTTTTCCTTGCATTTTCAAACTTGTAATGGCTGCAAATGATCACCAAAAATGAAGCGATTAAGTCAAGAAACAAATTGGAAAAGAAATTTGCATTTTAAAAAAATTTCCAATTTTCCTCAAAAAAAATGCCCCATCTAGGGCTGCAACAATTTTCTAGATTTTTACCTTGCAAAAAAAAACTCATCAATGGCTGTTATAAAATTTCAGATCTTCAAACAATGTCTTCTTGCCTTGCAACAATCTTCCTTTTGGCCTTCAATGGCTTCTTCCTTCTTCCTTGAGCACTTGCCTTCAATATTTCATCACCTCTCCAAACTCTCCAATGGCTGTTATGTATTTTCTTTCTCTATGACAGCCTCTTATAAAGGAAATTACTTTCACTTTTTGCCTCTCACAAGCAATGTGGGATAAAAATTTATTGGGCATCTAGAAGATTCACTTTATTTTCCCCTTTACTTTATTATTTTCCCTTTTACTTTATTAAATAATTAATAAAACTTGTCCACTTGGGGAAAATCGCCCACTACTACAATTGCACTTTTTTCCCAAATTTTACTAAATCCACAACTTGCTTGTAATCCACTTTCAATTTCCTGTATACATCACTTGATTGCCAACCCATAGGAAAATCGATCCAGTACTACAACATTTTGATCTTACTTCACTTCATTGTCGTATCTGCAATCACTTTAAACACTTAGCCCTTTTTCATTAATTTATGCCCAAATTATCTCAAAAGGGGAAGATCGACCCCCTACTGCAGGATTCCATACTTAGCCAAGTTTCATTCATTTTCCACTGCAGAAATGCCTCAAAAGGGGAAAAACAACCCCCTACTGCAGGATTCCATACTTAGCCATTTTTCATTCATTTTCCACTGCAGAATTTTCGTAAATAAGGTATTCAGACTACAGTATGATCTCCAATCACTATGAATCTTTTGGAAATGTTGAATTACTGATAGAATCACACTTAAAGTCAGTCATGTCAACATTTTGAGCATTTTCATAAGGAAAAATTGACCTTTTAAAGGGATTTTAACAATTTTGTACGTAAAAAATCAATCTCCTAGGGGTTTTTAAGGCCCCCATTTGCACAATATGACCCTAAATAACATTTCCGATAAAATGACTACACAAAATTTCCATATGCTTAAAATTTTATGTTCAACTCATCACCACATGGCCTATAAACATTAGATTTTCAACTTTCTCATTTTGAAATTGCAACTTGACCACCTGAAAATACCACCTCTCAAACCTTCAAAGCACTTGGTTGATTGAAATGCCACTCAAAATTACTGAACCTGAGGCAACAAGCGAGAAAGAGGGGGTCCCCATTTGCATAATGGGGCAATGGTGTGAAAACCTCACAACAAGGGTGAGCTTGAAAATTTTCTAAGTCTGGAAATTGTCAAGACTAGGATCGTTTGTCCTTTGCAGAAAGTTGGGAACTTGGAAATTTTTCTAAGTCTGGAAAGTGTCCAGACAGGGGTTGTTTTTCCCCCAAGACTAAGTATGGATTCCAAAAAATTTCTAAGTTTCAAATTTGTTCTGACAGGGGTCATTTTTCCCTTGGAACCAAGTATGGAACGCAATTTTTTTTTTCCAAGTGTTGAAGATGTACAAGCATATCATGTTTTTTTCCCTCAAGAGGAGTTTGGAATTTGGAAATTTTTCTAAGTATGAGAACTATCTAGACTAGGGTCAAATTTCCCTTTGAGGGCCAAATTGCAAAATTTTTGTAAGTGTCAAATTTGTCCATACTAGGGTTGATTTTCCCCCCTTTTGATAGCAAAGCAAGGTCAATTTTTTTTAAAAAAGTATAAAGTGGATTCTATCCAAACTTTGATTGATTTTCCCTGCCTAGCATGGATGGAGTTGGAGTTTGGACATGGTTGCAAGTCCATACAAGTTGTGGACTTCGGCAAATTTGAGAGTCCTAACATGGATCGATTTTCCCCATTATGGTAGAATTTTATTATTTAATTAAAGTTAATGTGGGAAATTAATAAAGTCAAAGTGGAACCTTCTAGAAGGTGGTAAATCTTTTATCCCACAGTGCTTGTGTAAAACAAATAAGAGGCAAAAACAAGTATAAAAGGAGGGGTGCTGCTGTAATAAACATGAATAACTTTGGAAGACAAATGCAAGATAAGATGAAGTCTGAAGCAAGACTCCATGAGAAGCAACTTCATCCTTGAATTGTTCCACTTCTTCCAACTTCTCCTTCCATCCATGGCTGATTGCAAGCATTAAGGCAACTTTTTCTAAGGCATTGGAAGACATTAGAAGGCCAAAGGCAAGGAATTATTTGTCCAAGATCTGCAGACTTCTGAGATTGACAATTTTTTTAGAAATTCATAGAAATTTTTCTAAGTGCCCAAATTGCCAAGCACTCATCACGAACAATTCATAAATCAACAAAAAATGAATCATCAATCATAACACATCCACATAACAAGGTGACTAGTAGTAGCCACACTCAAGGGAGTAATCGCTTCATGACATCCAAAAGTATTTCACCCTAGATGCATTACAGAAGATAACTATACACAATAAATAGTTCAAACACCTAGGACAATCACTAGACAAGGTGGTATCTCATAGACATTTAAGAGAAGCAAGAACACAAATGTTTAGATGTAGTTTAATGGTTCTTAAACACAAAAGAGTTATATGTCTATGTTTGGTTTCAAATTTTAACAATTTAGACATCTAATGGGCACACAACTTCCCAGAGTTCCCAGTGTAGAACTTGGTGCTCTGATACCCCAAAAAAAAAAATGTCGTTAAGGTTTTAAGGTTATTAAATAAATGAAATAAAAATAAATAAATTAAAGTGAGATTGGGAGGTGGGGCCACCAACCCCCCACACTCCCCAAGGCACAGGGCCCCGCGCATGGTACATGGTACCGTGCGCAGTCAGAGTACTACGTGCGGTACTTGCCCTGCGCAATGTACCATGCGTAGGGTATTAAGAGTGGGGTTTGACTTCCCCATTAAAGAAAACTTTATTTTATATTTTGCCTTGTTTTGATATAAAGCTTTATTGTTATGTTATATATTATTTTATGTTAAGTTTTATTTAATATTTAGGTAATTTAAATTTTACTATTACTTATGTAAATTTAGTTTGTTAATTAGATTAATTAATTTGTTTTATTAAATAATTTTTATTTAGTTAATTTGTCTATTATTCATTTAGCTAGAATTTAGTTATTAATAAGAGAGGTAATGAAATTTGATTTCATTGCTCGATCAAAGTTTATTTAAATTTAATTATTTAGATAAATACTGATGTATTGTACCTTGATTTTGATGATGATGGTTGTGGATTATTTTATTTTGTTATTAAATTAATAGGGTATCATGTCTAATTTTAATTATCAGTCATTATAGATTATTAATTACTTTATTTCTTAATTGATATTTATATTTAATTATAGATATAATTAAAGTGGAGAGTGTTTGTTTATGTTTTAGTTGTACATCTACTTGTAGAAATTTGCAAGATAATATGTTCTTTGTATGAGTATTGGATTTAGGAGTTGTTCAAAATGTCCTAATTGTTAACATGTATTTTACAAGAGTTATATTTATACTGAAATCGGGTGATATTGTTCTGTTGTACCTATAGGAAGATTGTAGGAATTAATCTTTCTTTGTTTCATTGTATTAATGTTTATGATTAGTTTATCTCAGTTTTCTATGGTGCAAATGTGTCTTCTTCGTGCTTGAAGTGTCTTCTTTTTCTTAATGTGTTTTGGGCATTAGATGACCTAAGGAAAGACAGAGGCTGGGGTATGTTTCAGTAGATCATGTTTTTTGTTTGATGTTTGGATGTGTGTGTTGAGATCCAACTATACCCTAAATGGACCGTATAGGCTCATGATGTTTTGTATTATGCTTTTGGTACCTTTGTAATCATTCTAGTTCTTGTATGTGAAACTGGATTTGAGATTACCTGGTTGTGTACCTGATTAGATCTAGGAGAGATCTGTGAGCCTAGGGTAGTTTACCTAGATATGTAGTAGGAGGCTTGCAATAAGCGTCGGGGCCCACAAGTGGCTGCCAGGATCACTTATTGTTAATTATCTTAATCAAGTGATAAATAAATATAACATTGAGAGTTTTATTAAAATGAACCTAATAAGGTATGGTCCTCACCCAAACGTTACTGCTAGTACAAGACTAAGATGGTGTTGAGAAGATGACGAGCCCCCTTTTATGGGATGAGTTGGCATAGTTGATGACTTCGTTAGTACGAGAGGTCATTGATACTGTGTATGGTCACTTGAGTATCGGGATCCAACAAGATTACCAGGACGAGACTCAAGGGTTAGACGTATATGATGACACCTTCCTATGCATAGTCTAGTTATCTTACATGTGTTGGTTGCCTCTGGATTAGTGAGTCTTTCATGTCATTATTACTTATCACCTTGAGTTAGAGAGCTTTCAGGATCCTTTCCTTAGCTTGATCTATTTGATGTTTGTTATCCGAGTGGGATCTGTTGTTGTCTCCTCAGCACGGTGGGAGTGGACCATTTAGGTTCACAAGGTCGGGTGGTAGTGGTTCTTTTACCATTTGAGATTTTGACGTTCATGCACCAGTGCTAGATGATCCCTGTAGCAGTTGTTCCTTCTTGATCCTCATTGTTGGAGAGGTGTTCTTCTTCTTGATCTTCTTCCTTGTGATCTTGTACCTTTGTATCAGTTCTTCAGAGATGTCTTGTGTGCTTCTTTTTGGTTATTGTATTACATACCCTGTGACATGTGCAATGGATGTAGGTTATTATGGATACCTTATGGCACCAGATGTATTTATGTTATCTTCTTGGTGATGATGATTTTATCTTTCATTGGTTTATGTGAGTTTTGTAATTGTACTTAATCTAAATTAATTAATTAATGTTAAAGTGATCATCATCAATGAACCCTTGAGAGTTGTAACCTGTGTTGGTTGTTTATGTTATGTGATATAATGGTAATTGCT
Organism: Chamaecyparis obtusa; assembly: GCA_027943335.1. Classification (NCBI taxonomy): domain Eukaryota; kingdom Viridiplantae; phylum Streptophyta; class Pinopsida; order Cupressales; family Cupressaceae; genus Chamaecyparis; species Chamaecyparis obtusa. Next base: position 698,477 of record BSBK01002522.1, on the reverse strand, counting down.
TCCGCATTAATGCTTATCATGTATGTTAACTTTTAAAAAAATAAAATTATTCTACAAACTTAGATGCATGTTTAGGTTAAGTTCTTTTGGGTTCCCTAGCGGGGCATTACACATGGTCAGAGACAGATTGAGCTAAACAGAGATGTGATTTTTGAGGAAGATATAGCTTTTAAAAGGGCTAGAAATTCCATTGAGTCTGAAATTCAAACTTCCCACATGGATCTAGAAGAGGATCCCACCCCTGAGATTCAGAGGGATTATCATGAGGAAGATAGAAATGAAGAACAAATCACGTCTTTGGAGAACCCTAAAAGAAGACCACTTTGGGCTACAAAAACAATGGAAGAAGCAAAGACTTGTGCAGCTCCATCAGGGACTTTTAGAGAAAGTACAAGACCTAGGAGATTCTCTAGTTATGTGGCCTTAATGAGTGAACTCATAAAATCTGAACCTACCAATGTTACTCAAGCTCTTCACCACCAAGTATGGAAGGATGCCATGACAGTGGAATATCAGTCCATTTTGAAGATGATGTATGGGAGATAGTGCCTAGACCAAAAGAGAAGTCTATTGTTTCTTCTAAATGGCTCTTCAAAATCAAGCATGCTGCAGATGGAAGTATAGATAAATATAAAGCAAGATTTGTAGCCAGAGGTTTTTCACAGAAAGAGGGAATCGACTATGAGGAAACATTTGCACTAGTTGCACGATACACCTCAGTGAGAGCAGTTCTTGCCATTGTAGCAACCAAATGATGGAAAGTTCATCAGATGGATGTAAAAACTACCTTCTTAAATGGAACCATTGAAGAAGAAGTCTACTTAGAACAAATTGAAGGATTTGAAATTCACAATGCAAAATCACGTGTGTAAATTAAAGAAAGCCCTATATGGACTTAAATAGGCTCCCGGGGCCTGATATGAAAGGATTGACAAATACCTAATAGGATTAGGTTTCTCTAAAAATGATGCAGATCCAAATCTCTACTTCAAACAAAGCAAAGGTGATATATTAATATTAATATTATATGTTAATGATTTATTAGTTACAGGAGAAGATCACCTTATTGAACAATGTAAGAAAGATCTGGCCTCAGAATTTGAGATGAAAGACCTAGGTCTCCTTCACTATTTCCTTGGATTTGAAGTCTGGCAAAAATCAATTTGTATTCTTCTAAATCAAGGGAAGTACACTATTGATATATTAAAGAGATTTGGTATGATGAACTGCAGACCTATGTCAACTCCCATGGAAACAAACCTTCATAAACTAAAGTAAGCAACAACAGATTCTCCATTAGAAGATCCCTCTCTATACAGATAGATAGTTGGATCCTTGATGTATGCGGTTAATACTAGACCCGACATCTACTATGATGTAAATGCCTTGAGTCAGTTTATGTGTGAGCCCAAGGAGATACATGTTGTTGGTCTAAAATGGTAGGACCCAGTCATAAATAAAGTGTCGTGCCGCCCAGTCTTTTTTGTCATCAAGGCAAATTTGGAGTCAACAAACTCCTCCTTTGTCCTTGATGGAAGAAAGAGCCATCATTGACTGAGAGGTATGACATTTCAAAACTGGTCCACTTTACAAAGTGCCATATCATCATACATGTTGTCGGTCTAAAATGGTAGGACCCAGTCACAAATAAAGTGCCACGTAGTCTCTTTTTGTCATCAAGGCAAATTTGGAGTCAACAGGTTAATGTATGTTTGTGTGTGGTTTCTCAAGTATTTGAAGTGCATGATAGTGAAGTTGTAGCTAGACCCATGAGATCTTGTGTATATTTCTAATTATCTATTTTAGGTTGACTTAAATGTTTTCCTCTTTTGTAAGATCAACTTTATTTCACAATGAAATATGCACCACATACAAATGATCAAATGGTTGTTTTATTAAAAACATCCTCCTTGTTCCTTGGTAGATTAATGTAGTTTAGGTTCTTCTAGTCTATATGATTCAATAATATGAACATTTCTCAAACATTTTGAGAGCTTGTGTTTAATATATCTTCAAAAAGTTTTCACATGTTAGGTTTCTAGGGTGCACATGGACTTTAAGAATCATAAGGAGATTGATCTAAGTTGATTATTGGTTTTTTGTAAAAGAGATATTTAGGTTTGCAAGACTAGTAAGCTACCAAGAAGGGTATTTGGTGACATGGGATGTTGTTACATGAAGGGTGTGGATAGATCTATTTTGTTCTTTCATTTCTTTTTAAATGCTCTACCAACATCTCTAAGAATACCCTCCTTGGTCTTGCAATTTCAAAAGAGTTTCTTGCCCTTACTAATTAGACCACAATTGTGAGTAGTGTAATGATGACTCACTCCCTTTTAATTGTAATACCCCAAAAATGGGCTATATGTTCATTAACTTCCTATATCAACATATCGAACGAAATCGACATCGGAGTCCTAACCAAAAGCACATCTAAACATTATCGAATCTTAATTGATTATCTCAAATTCTGCATCGGGGAATATTCCTAGTAATATTCTTAATTATCCTAATTATCTTTGATTTAATGATTATTTGGCAATAAATTCTATTTATTCTAAAGTTTGATTAATTGAATATTCTAAATATTTAATTAATTAGATTTAATTATGCCACTTAATTATTTAATTGAATTTAATTATATTTATTCCTAAGTATTATTATTTAAATTTGACAATAAATCAAAATTCCTATGAATAATTGATTAAATTCTTGTTTAATTAATTAAAGCAAGTTGTCAATTTTTAATAATATTATTTTTGAATAAAAGTTTGAAAAATAATTGATTAACCCATAAATCAATTGTTTTATTTTTCAAAATCAATTAAGTTGAGAATAAATCATTTTATTTATTTATTAATTCATAATTATCCATGTGCACAATCAAAGAGCAGTTAAACTCCAAATCAGAAAATCAATGCAAGTTATTGACTTTTTGGAACTCAACATCATTTTTGAGTTTTAAAGTTGATCTAAACTTCTAATTTGAGTTAAACTCTGCTTTTGCATGTTTTTGTGAATTAAATTATCTTTATTTAAAAATAACTCAAAAATCAATTTGAGTTTATTTGAGTGATTTATGGCTTTCTTTCATGCACCTCTAAAGCCCTAGATTTCTATAAATTAAGGCTTCAGCTCATCCCAAATCATCTCATAATTTTGCAAGCTTACTTTGTCAAAGTCGTTTACGAATTGCACAACTATTTTGAAGAATTGAAATTTGGAGAATCAAAGCTTATTGCGAATCAAGGCTATTGTGAGATCAATTTGTTTTTTTTACATTCATTTAGATTCTTTTTCATATTATTGTTAGATCATTTTAGCATATCAATTTTCATATTAGCATGAATTCATATCAAGTTTTCATCATCTTATTGCATCTAAAATAAAAAAAATATAGATTAATTGCATTTATATTTCATATCAATTTTTCATTCAAATCCTTTGTTTAGGTGTCGTCAAGGTCACTGATCTCTATAACAATCTGAGAACATCATACTCACACCTATTAGAAGGCAGTAAATCACTTGGTTAGTTTAGCTTTCAATTCATTGCACGATTTCATTTTTGCTAACCTCTAATGTTTTACTGAAGTGTTGTGTCTACAGATCAGGTACAATTTTCACACACATTTCTGGCGCCCACCATAGGGCCCTGAAATGAGTTTCCAATTCAATTCTATCAATTTTTGTCTTTTTCTCCTCGGTTTCTGTGCAAAATTATGATTTTTAATTTCTGTCCGTACAATCTTCGTACGAGTTTCTACCAAAAGTCATCTTGCACTGGACCCACTGTCGTATGACAGTCCATTGGATTGAGAATCGTGCCAGGCTGTACACACTGTCGTCTGGAAGGTCAACTGTTGTTTCATCATACACCCAGTATCGTATGAGTTTTTGGACTATCGTTTGGGAGCATACCCACCGTCGTGCGAGTTTCTCACTGTCATATGGTAACAGACCCACTGTCGTACGAGTTTCGACATCAAATTTCAACTGTCATTTCATTTTTCAGGGCAGTTTGTCATATTTGGTTTTCAGATTTTGACTAACGGCTAATCTTAACAATTGAAATCCTCTATTTTTGATTGACTCCTGCTGGTTTTGATTGGAAAAAGCGCAAGAATTGTTAAAAATAGGTAAAAATATACTAAGAGCGTTGCGAGGATTCTAGGTATTCTCCTTAATCTGATAACATTTTAATTTGGATCCGAAAATGAATCTCTCATGTGTTTGGCTTGAGTGGTTTCTGTAACGCCCCGCCAGGAGACCCAAGAGAATTACACTAAAATTATACTAAGTTATGCAACATTTTTTTTTGTTTACTAATGTTAACAAGCACATTGAATAAAGCATCACATTGTTCTACAAACATCAGTTTAAATGAACACTTCATATGTTTTATTCCCAAGGGTCCCTGACGTAGAATTACGTTGTCTAACTAACACTACGCTAACATGATCGAATGTTAAAGAACTTTTAAGTACATAGTAGAATTAAATACATCACTTAAATCAATATTACATTACAACACATGATCACCTACATCCGCTACACATGTCGTAGGGTATGCGGTGATATTTAATACAATTACAAGTATCAAAATACATCACGGATCCACGTAGGGATCATTACTAATCAAATGAAACCTCTTACAAGTACAAGATAATATCTTCTAACAACTGGGTACATAAATCTGCAACAAATGTGATAGACTGATCCAAGTGTTCAATCAGGTGAAAAGGATAATCCGCAAGAGTCTCAATGGAGGAGTACACTACCTCCCGACCATGTGGAACCCAGAGGTCCACCCCACCGTGCTAGGGAGATAATCACCAGGCCCACACACACACTAAGGACCAATCCACAAGTATCACCTAGGAAGATATCTCTAGAACAAGAGGGTATACAGGTTACCAGAGGCACTGACCTACGTAGGATATCTACGGTGTGAGTAGGAAGGTGTCATCACGTAGATCCACCCTTGAGTTTAGTCCTGAAGGTTCCTCACTGAACCGACGGCACTCAAGTGATCATATGTGGCATCGATATCTCTCATGAAGACAAGTATATCGATGATGCATCTAGCATCTTCCCGCATCCATCCTTAGTCTTAACTAGCACTCAAGGCATGGGCGAGGTATCTTAAATTATCTTTTTAATGTTCTCCTAACTAGATCAATTTTTTATAATGTTATCACTGGAATTAAGAAACTTGACAATGGATGATCCGTCAGCCACTTGTGGGCCTCGGCGATCCATTGCAAGCCACCCCCTACATCACATCTAGATAACCTACCCTAGTTTCACAACAACACCCATCCTAGTTCGTGGCCACATTTATCATAATAATTCCAAGTAAACAGATAAACAAGGACCAATCATAATCCCATTCAAGGCATAAAACCACTTGGCCACTAATTCACATTTTAATCCACCAGGAGGAAGATACTAACAGGGATCGATTTGACCACCCATCAAGGTCTCACATTGACCCTAATCCAAAACAAGCAAATGAAGATAGCATCCACATAGCATCGTAAATACAATCATCAAATAGATAACTGATAACCACAACAAGTACCCGACCTCTGGATTTTACCCCCTAATTGGTCATCTAACCCATATGCAGATCGACTACACCAATAATATAATTCACATGTTCGTATAATTACACAATAAGAGAACATCGAAAACACAATGAGATAACATTTACTAATATCTCCCTATTATCTATAAATATTGATTATAGAGTACGTTCATTATCTAATTAAAAGATTACATTATAACCATTAAAAATTATAGACATACTTTACTCCCAATGTTACAATGGAATATTAATTATAATTACTAATGTGTTAATTAATTAAACTCACAAAATATAAATTCATTACTCAATTTTAAATAAAACATACATAAATTTTAAACATATAAGATTTCTATTCCACTAAATCCTAGACTAGCTTTTAATAAAGTATCTACTCACATTCAAATAGGCTCTAATAGCTTTTAAATCCAGCCACCTCAACAAGCAATAAACAAATAAATTAACCTTGAAATATATCCCCCTTACCTTATTAAATACTTTCCCTAAACTAGCACATGTGAAAGGAGGTCTTGTCTTGCATAAAGTTTTCAAACCTTTTTATTGGGTCAAGTGTGTACTTGGGGCTGACACATCATCAAAGCCCCTTCACTTAATGCCTTCCCTTTATGTCTTCATCAAAACCCACGTAGCCTTGCCCATAGTTTGAAATTAAACACAAAACAATTTAATGAAATTACCCTTTTATGATATGACATGGGAAAGGAGTGGGACCCACTTCCCACTACCTTTCCTTGTCTTCCCTCTTTCCTAGGCGCAGGTCTTTGGAAGAGCATTTAAAACTTTGTTGAAAATTTTCCCCCACCATGCACGTGGGTCTAGGCATTCACCTCCAAATTCTTTTTTTTTAACTTGTTTACTCTTGCCCTTCCATGTTGGCGTACCTCTAAAGGCATGGGTTATTGTGTTGGAAGTGGGACCAAATCTTTTTGTCCCCCCCCTCAATCTTTCTCTTCTTAATGAGGAATGCTTAGAGTTTGAAAATTTACTCATTCAAGCCTTGTCTTGAACGTAGGTTTGGAGTGGGGCCTCCAAACATCTTAGCTTAGGATTTGACTCTTTCCCTTGGGGCATGTGGATGCCAAGTTAAGTTTTTAATATTTTGAAATTATATAATATACATTTCATGGAGATAGGTGGCAACAAATAATAAAATAATGACTGTGTTTTTTTGAATGAAAGGAAATGTTTTTCCTCATACATTTTCCAGCAAGCTGGAAGTGTGTATTTGGTTTCAAAAACTTAGTTTATTTGTATTTGTCTCTCCTCCAAAACTTAGTTTAATATGCTATACCATGAAATTGATGATTTTTATTTCCAAATTTGATTGTCAAGAAGATACATTAGTTTCTTCAATTTTTAGAATAATTATGTGATCTATTAAATAGATAATGTGGAAAACATTGAATCAAAACATAACCAAGCTCCATTGTGATATGAGATAACAAGTTCTTTTCTTTTCCAAAATGAATTCACTAATGACTGAGTTTGAGAAGGATTGTATGTTTGTGATGTTAAAATTCTACATTGCAAACTAAATTCTCACTGAGCTATTGCTTCACTCATCATTTTGAGGAGATAAGTGTATGCTCTCATTTGATGGAAAGATTAGAATCTAATTTAGAATATATTAAAGAACTCAAATCCTACCTGGTTCGACAAGCAGGCTGATGAAGTCCAGCCGAGAATACCTCTCCAATCCACAAGCTTCCAAATCAGCTCCCAAATTGCCTTCTATTCTTCCTCTCTTCTCTTCCTCAACCCTTCATCTCTCTCTCCATTCTCTCCTCTAAATTTTTGCATATCAAAAAGTAGTGACAAGTCTCTCTCTTTTGCCTCTAAATTGGCTTGGAAAGTAGGGAAGAAATATTTTATTATTTTCCCCCTACTATTGAAGTCAACTACCTAAAATGAGACAATTTAAAATTGTAGAATTTCTTTTTCTTTTTATTTTCAATTTATCATTTGGTTTAAGTTATATCACTCAATATCTCAATATTATATAGTAAGCTGTGTTTATATATAATCATATATATACAATTAACGTATATACAATCAATAATAGTATAACCATAAGGGACATAGTGTAAGCATATGTATCTGATTAAGTCATAACATACCAATAAAATAATATTTACCAATGTGTCAACATAATTTCAATGACTATCAGAGATCATACATGAGATCTACAAGGTCAAAATGCAACACCGACATGAAACAAAACCTAAGACAATATCATGCTCAATCGGGAAACATATATCGGATTCGTTCTACCAGGATGAATTCGATTTAGGTGAGTCAAGTAAGGTCTCATCCATGATTTTAGGATGGTTAGGTTAGGTTAGGGAATTGGCCTGAGTGCTAACTCCCCTTCTCCGCCATTGAGACATAATAATGGCACGCTCATCCTGTCAAGCCAGGGAAGTCGATGCCCGGTACCTGCAACCTGCATAAGAACCATTGCATGTACATGTGCAAATATAACATACTATCAGACAATGGTAGGGATGGCTAGGACGTGTGGACCCGACTAAATGCAGGTAACTGCGCCTCCTCCTCTACCATACATGCATGTCAACAGAAAAGAAAACATATATGATAACAAACATGATACCATACACATGCGGGTATGGGGTAAGTACCAAATATAATCATCATCTAATTACTTCAATTTATACATGCATTTAAAACATCATATAAAATCCATCATTACTAGATTAAACCATTACGTAAAGTTTTGTTTCAGGTTCAACATGACAATTAACATCCAAACTATAACTGTTTAATCACACACCAAAATATAAATATAACATGTAATATATGTCTGATCTAAGCAACCAAAATAAAACGGTGTCAAACTAAACATAGTATCAGCAAAAGTAAAATGCGAGGGGTACTACAGTTTCTTTGCATGCTTTTCTTCAAATTTGCATAATTGAATACTAGGTTGTAACACCTTAAGTATTGATAAGCAGTCTTAGATACTTGTGATTGATCTAGATTGCTATCTTGGGTTATTGGACTCGCTAAATCCGTCGGCCCCTTATTCCGCCCTGTGGTTGCAATCTCAGCACCATAAAGGGGAGGGCTCTATAGGAGAGAAGCGTTAATTGTTCCACCAGGCAACCCTTTTGTGCTTTTTAGAACTCACTTGTTTTCTAAGTTGTGGACTCATTTTTAGCTTGTGTGAAGGGTTAATTGTTCCACCTTGTGGACTCACCTCATATTCGCTTTAAGCATTAAGTGTTTCTTTTTCTGCTTTTGGGTACTTTCAGTAGATTTACCTTCAGAAATATATCTGTGCTCACATAGTAATTAGGCCCTATGAACACTATTTGTGATTCTTGAGAGATTGGATTCTTAGTGAAATCCTTCTTGACGATGGAATCCTTGTAGGTAGGGAGGATACTTAGTGCGTTTCACACTCTACTCGATTAGTGCATCTTCTCTTATTGATCGATACATTCTCTCTTCGGAGAGGTTGATAGATCACGTGGGGTTGACATCACAGACCTTGGTGAAACAAACTTTGTCTTAGCGTGTCAGATTAATCTGCTTGCTTTGTTTGGGTTAAAAGTGAAGAGGCATCAAAACTTTGGATCTGCAGCCAAATCCCCTTGTGGTATCATACTGTGAGTCACCTTTAGAGAGGGTTAACCGTAGTGGACGATCCCTTCACAGGGCAAACTACATTGATGGAACCTCGAGCGGTAATAGCCATTTTCGCTGTGGTAGTGACAACCGCTATATAAATGTCCTTGTGGAAGAAATCTTCACAGGTGTGGTTCATTGTTGGGTTGTCAGATCTCCCTAGCAGCTCCTGAAGATTAAGTTCTCGGACTGTGTCAAAACCCTAGTGTGCTGGGATTGGAGTTCACCCCTTTGGATCATAAAAGTTGCAGAGTCAAACCATTACTAAAAACCCTAGCGAGGCCAAATTTTCATTTTCTAGGGTATATGTGCATTATTGCAAAACATTTTGGAACATACACAATTAGCGCTTCTGAGGATTAGAACGAATAAGTCACTTGATTGTTCATGCACAAAGTTGCTTTTGCCCTTGTTCATTATTTTCAGACATGCTTGAAATCACTTGCTTGTTGTTTTGCATGCTTGTTTATCTATTTGGTTATTGAAAACGGACAAATCTGTTACAATCCTCAAATATGGACATTAAAATTTGCAAACAATCCAAATCTGAAAACTCAAAATTTGCAAAATCTAAAGTAAAATTCTTTTCTGGAGTCAAAAGTCATCTCAGGAGATCAGAAAGTCATACGAGTTTCTATCAAGTGTCGTTTCATTACTGCCCATCTATCATATGGTAAAGAACCCAGTGTCGTATGAGTCTTTCTGCCAGTCAAATTCAAAAAGTCAAATCTTGCTAGCAACCACCGTGTGAGTTTTTCAACTGTCATATGAGCTTTTCAACTGTCATTTCATAGCATACCCACTGTCCTACGAGTCTGCAGAGTGTCGTTTGAGAAAATTTTAAAAAGTTGTCAGAAAATGTTCAGAATTGCCAAATACTTAGCTTTTTTAGCCTAGTTCCAGAATCTGTCGAACAAATCACTGTGTCAGGAATAGAGCAATAGCTATTGAGAATCAGTACACATGTCTCAAAGAATCAGTACATATGAGGAAGAAATTCTAATCACAGCTATGATGAAGCAGATGCAAGCTATGCAAGTCAAACTTAACAAACTTGAGAAGAAAAGGAACCTAAAGAGTTCTCCATGGAAGCTCTATGTCCTTTTCCATTTGATAAAGACTTGTACATGTCACCATGCCTCCGGACAAAATTTGAGCAATGTGATAATCCTTATGATACCTCTTCCACGGAGAGTGACACATCCATCTTTGGAGACTATGATGACAATGATGGACAATATAATGATACCTATGACACCTCTGTTCCTGAGAGTCCTCATCGTGTGTTCCTGCTTATTGGAAATGGGATGTCACATTGGATAGATCGTGATGGTGATCCATATGATTCTGATTTTGAAAAAGACTTTGATGATTTTTGTGAACAATACCTTGATTATGATCCATCTACTATTGTTGAGGACTATAAAATGCATCGTGCTAGTTTGAAGCATCAATACTACAAGGATCTCTCCTCTAAGAACTCTCATGTTCAAAATAAAGATTACACTCTCAAGAAAGATCATGTTAATGCTGAACCTTTGTCTTGTGATGGTTCCCTTCCATCCCCTACTTCTTCCAATAACCATACATTTCCTAAAGCTTCTGAGTCTTCCAAATCTTTTACAAATCCTTCATCTAACGAAAGTCCTGATACTTTTCATATGATTCCCTATAGTTATCCTCAAGGGCTACCCCTTGAAGAAACTCAAGCTAACCTTCACTTGGCTACCAATACTTTCAATAATGCTAAACCTAAAGAGCCTAAGTCTTCATATGCTATAATTCCTACTTTAGCTAGTCCTCCACCATCTCTTCCAAAGTCTTCCATACAATTCCAACATGCTTCCTTGTCCTTAGAAGTGGCTCCATGTTAAGAGGACTCCAGAAATGATAAAGAAAAGAACATAAAGAAAGATCAAGATCAAGATCAAGAACCCTCCATGTCGTCCACTCCTTTTCACGATGTCTCTTATCTGCCTCAAGGTTCTTTTGATCCCGCACACCCTTTTTCATGCATTCCACCATGTCTTAAGTCTTCTCCTAAGCAAGATCAAGCTACTACTTACACTATTGAGATTATTGACAATCAAAATAATCTTACTACACTTTCGCTTTTCAAAGATGATACTTCCATTAAGGTTGGTAAAAATGGTGTTGTTCCTTCCAATGTTAAGCCTATTGAAAATCAAGAGAAAAATTATGCGCTTATGCTATCCAAAGATCCTTGTCAAGATCAAAGTCTTCCATCTTCTTATTCTACCACTCCATGTTCACTTCCACTTTCTACTTTTCCTAAGTCTTTGCAAGCTTTGAACAATCCTATCAAAGAAGGTGCTCATATTCAAGATGTCCATGATTCTATTGAAAATTCTAATGCTCACTCTAAAGATGCTGATGTCCTTGGTTGTCATATAAATGTTGATGAACTTGTTAATTATCCTTTTGCATCTTCCATTTCCATCCTAGGAACTCTTCCACCACTACAAAGGGCTTCACGTCTTCCTTCCATCTTGGGTCCTTATGTCCCTTCACTTTCCCCTCCTAACTTTCCTAATTCACCATCCATCTTGGGTCCTTACATACCTCCATCTCCTATCTTTCCTCAAGATCAACATAGATGCATACCCTTGAATCCTTTTCATCCACCCACCCATCTAAACCAGTCATATCCTCCTTTTTCTTCCACAAGTCCCAAGTCTTTTGGAAGTAACTTGAATGTTCAATATAAGAAAAAGAAGCAATACAAGAATCCATCAAAAAGAGAAGATCACCATGTCTCCTCTAAATGACATGGAGGTATAAAGTCAAAAGAGATATCTAAGAAAAAAACTACAAGACAAGTATGGGTTCCAAAATCTATCATTGAAGATATTCTCTCTAGATCATCAAAATGAAATAAAAAACCTACGGCTATATGGATTCCAAAGTCTCTCTTGAAAGAGTCTGGTGTTTAGCAAAAAGTGAAATTGACATTCAAGCTTCCAAAAGTTTCCACTTCATCTTCTTCCAAAAATATTTTTCCATTCCATGTGCCTAAACCACAACCTCTGCTATCCATTCACCATATTCCTTCACGTATTCTTTCATTCACGTTTCCTCCATCCTCTCGCCACCCTTCAAGGTGTGTGTTGATGTTGATCTTGCCTTCCTTTCCATCTACCCTTTGACGATCCTTTCATTCATTATCCTTCTACTTTCTATCTTTTTTTCTCATTTGCCTATTCCTCCTATCTTGCAACCTCACTCGCTTTACATAAAACCTTATCCTCCATTTTGTCTTCCATTTTCCTTTCCCTATCAGCATCTTTAAGCATATCATTTTGAATCCTTGGCATATCATGGTTTATCCTTTCAAGGAGCATTATCTAAAAAGCTTGTCTTCTTCCAAAAATAAAAAAATAAAAAAAAATTGAAAATGTGCCTCGGTGAAAACTTGGAAACAGGCGCTTTGGTAGCAAAAGTAAAGAGAAATAAATTCATCCTATGGTGAAACCCACTCTCTTGTGGCGCCTTGGATAAGTACCATGATGAAAACCTGACAATCAGGCATCATGCGTAGTTTTTCTACATATTTCATCCATTCCATCTTCTCTCTTTGATTTTGACAATGTTGATCTATACACGAACATTTGGCTATTTTGTGAACTGTCTTACGATGATCTTGATTTCATTCCTTCCATGTTTAGCCTTCATATCCATTTTCCTCCATTCATCTTAGCCTTTCGCTATCCTTTTCCCCTTTGGTCTTGATCTAAAAAAAAAAAAAGAGTAAAACACGGTGTCGTGAAGTTTCTTGACATGTCTACTCCTTTGGACTACATCCTATCCTTCTTTGACATTACGCTTTTGTGACTTATCCTATGCTGGCCTTTCATTGCTTGTCCAAAAGTGCTTTTACATGAAAATTTTTCCCTAGCTTGGGTATTTTTGAGGAGTTTTCCCTTGAGAATTTCTTCCCTTCATTCTCCTTTATTCTCTTGTCTTCCATCTCATCCACCAACTTGCTAATCCCTCTTGTTCTTCACCTTGCTAGACATTGAGACTGCACGATATGATCTTGCTTGGGAGTTTGCAATGGAAAAAGATGCTATCAAGTATACCAAGTATCAAAATAAGTATCAAAACCAGTATCAGAACAAGTATCATAACTAGTATCAAAACCAGTATCAGAACAAGTATCAAAACCAGTATCAGAACAAATATCAGAACAAGTATCAGATCAAGTATCAGAACACCTATTGGGGCTACACCTTTCGCTTTAGTTTATGGGTCTGAAGCAATACTGCCTATTGAGGTTGAAATCCCATCACTAAGAATCAGAATGCATGGTCTAGTAACTGATGATGACTACAGAGTGTCTAGGTTGCAAGAACTTGAACTACTAGATGAGCGCAGACAAGTAGCGTATGATCATCTCAAAGTATATCAGAAGAGAATGTCTAGAGGCTACAACAAGAAAGTTAGACACAGAGAATTCCAGGTTGGTGATCTAGTCTTGAGAGAAAATCTTAAAAATCAATCCCATCGAGAACGCAAGGGGAAGTTTGAACCCAATTGGTTGGGTCCCTTTGTAATCACTGTTACTTTTGGCTCTGTGCCTGTCAACTCTTAACGACTGAAGGAGAACAACTCTAAGAACCAATCAACGTTCTCCATCTGAAGAAATTCTACGCCTAAGGCATTCAGTCTATGGTAAAATGTCTTGAAATTTTTTTAAAAATTTTAAAAAGTCCTGAAAAAATGAATATCTTGGTGAAAACCTAGCAATGGGCACCTTGATAATTCACAAAAAAATAAAAAAAATATCAAAAATTAAAAAAAAATTGAAAAAATGAGAAAAAGAAAAAGAAAAAATGTGCCTTGGTGAAAACTTGGAAACATGCGTCTTGGTAGCAAAAATAGAATCTCTGCCAAGATGGTGAAAACCCGGCAAATGGGCGCCACTTGTTTCAAAACGCTCCATCTATCAGTGCAATCTTGGTCTTTCCCAGCTTTCAGTCTTGCTTTAGTTTGTACATATCTCCCGGTTTGTTTCTACATTTCCAGTTTTCAATAAGTCGGTTTGTACACTAATCAACTCAAGCGTATGTATCCTATCAATGCTTAACACTTGGAGGCAATCACAGTCATATCCTATGATCTCTAGTATATCTTAGATGTATCATATCCAGTTAGAGTCCTTTGAAGCTTCATGTGAGTGAGTCAGTTAGTCTTGTCTCCAGAAAAGATTTTGCATCAACAATGCAATCAAACATTAAAAATCAAATTGAAAATAATCTATGCTTTTGACATGTTTTTATCTCCTTGTATGCTTACTGATTCAAATTGAGATTTTTGCATATTGTGTCCCTTCGAGCTCTTCGATGATGTCCTTTATAGGATTTAGAGAGTGATGACTCGGGGCATAATCTTTTCTTTGTCTTCTGCTTGTATGTGAAAATCTAACAACTTTGGAAATTCTGGATTGAAATGGTGTTCGACTGTAAGAGCCTCTATCTCGAATTAGATGGCCATGCGTACCTCGACCATTGATACTCAGAAAATTCAAGGAAGTTTGATCTAACTAGTCTTTTTGAGTGAATTATTTCTTCTACTATGAAACATGATCTTACCTAAGGCTGTGAATGATAAAGGGTCACTACGGGTAATTCACATTGGATTTTGAATGATCTCTTAACTGTTTGATGTGTTTAAAATGCAAGGCGTATTCAGGTCATCACGACGTTTATGTTTTGATGCTTATACAAATTGCTATATCAAAATGGACATGATATTCAGGTCATCTTGGCGCTTGTGCCTTGGTGCTTATATCTAATTCGACATTCTGAAAACAAAATCAATATTCATATATCCATGGTTGTTGACCAGTGGGTGTTGTATTGATTCCTGCGCATACAAATTGATATTCATATGTCTATGGTTTCATAACTAGTGGGCATTGTATTGATTTATCCAGTTACCTAAAAGTTCAATGATGATAACAAATCGACATATGATCAGTGACTAGGTCCTAGGTCTTAGGTTGCATTTCATTTTTCATCTTTGCATAATCTCACAATGATTAAACGAACTTCAATGCTTAAACGATTCTTCAAATCGCATCTTCAAATCTAACAAGAGTCGAATCTCACATGAAGGTTCCTCCAACGAAACAAGTAGAATCCTTTTTCGGGATCAAAATCAAAATCTGAGATTGTTTATATTATTAACTACTTGCATAATCAACCTTCAATCATAGTAGAAATCCATTTTTCAACTTAACTGATTATCTTCCATCAAACTATCAAAATTTCAACCATGGTCAACTCATGGTTAAACCTAGTCAAACTTGGTCTTCTGGGCCTCCAAATGATGCAGAATGCTTTTTCAAACGTGTTTAACCATTTTTCCAATCAATTAGCATGCTTCTAAACTATCAATGTTGACTTTTTTTGTCAGATTTCAATTTTAATCTTGAAGGGGGCATGGTATTGCACATCATTCAAAGTTTGTAATCTAAATCTGAAATCATATTTTTGTGGAAATCATATCTTTGCTGAAATCATATCTTTCCTCAGTAATCAAGACAACAACCACATCTAGTTGCTGATTCATCAAAAGTCCTCATCGCTCGGGGCAAATCTATCATCGCTTGGTGCATATCAGATTCATCGAGATTCATATCAATCTGGTATTCTCCTAATCTTGTAAATTGTATCAGTTTTTGCAACTATCGGTTCAATTGTGTTATTTCCTTGGTTCTTCGGTAACTAAAGGGTTTAGATGTGATACCTACGTGATTCTTCTAAGGACAATCAAGTCTGGAATCGGTCACTCACTTCTTCGCAATCATAAGGTTCAGAATCAAGCATTTTGACACTTTTTTTGCAATCATCGGTTCATTACTGTTATAGTTAACATTATCTTTGGTCATTCAGGACCTATTATCTTCACATCAAATCTTTCAATCAGCTTCTGTCTCATATCAATATCAATTTCAAACATCAGTTTCATATCTTTATCGTACACAAACTATCTTTGAACCACTGCGCTTCGCACAACAATTCAAAGAGGGGCAAAATGTAATACCTAAAAAATGGGCTATATGTTCATTAACTTCCTATATCAACATATCGAACGAAATCGACATCGAAGTCCTAACCTAAGGCACATCTAAACATTATCGAATCCTAATTGATTATCTCAAATTCTGCATCGGAGAATATTCCTAGTAATATTCCTAATTATCCTAATTATCTTTGATTTAATGATTATTTGGCGATAAATCCTATTTATCCTAAAGTTTGATTAATTAAATATTCTAAATATTTAATTAATTAGATTTAATTATGCCACTTAATTATTTAATTGAATTTAATTATATTTATTCCTAAGTATTATTGTTTAAATTTGACAATAAATCAAAATTCCTATGAATAATTGATTAAATTTTTATTTAATTAATTAAAGCAAGTTGTCAATTTTTAATAATATTATTTTTGAATAAAAGTTTGAAAAATAATTGATTAACCCATAAATCAATTGTTTTATTTTTCAAAATCAGTTAAGTTGAGAATAAATCACTTTATTTATTTATTAATTCATAATTATCCATGTGCACAATCAAAGAACAGTTAAACTCCAAATCAGAAAATCAATGCAAGTTATTGACTTTTTGGAACTCAACATCATTTTTGAGTTTTAAAGTTGATCTAAACTTCTAATTTGAGTTAAACTCTGCTTTTGCATGTTTTTGTGAATTAAATTATCTTTATTTAAAAATAACTCAAAAATCAAGTTGAGTTTATTTGAGTGATTTATGGCTTTCTTTCATGCACCTCTAAAGCCCTAGATTTCTATAAATTAAGGCTTCAGCTCATCCCAAATCATCTCATAATTTTGCAAGCTTACTTTGCCAAAGTCATCTACGAATTGCACAACTATTTTGAAGAATTGGAATTTGGAGAATCAAAGCTTATTGCGAATCAAGGCTATTGTGAGATCAATTTGTTTTTTTTACATTCATTTAGATTCTTTTTCATATTATTGTTAGATCATTTTAGCATATCAATTTCCATATTAGCATGAATTCATATCAAGTTTTCATCATCTTATTGCATCTAAAATAAAAAATATATAGATTAATTGCATTCATATTTCATATCAGTTTTTCATTCAAATCCTTCGTTTAGGTGTTGTCAAGGTCACTGATCTCTATAACAATCTGAGAACATCATACTCACACCTATTAGAAGGCAGTAAATCGCTTGGTTAGTTTAGCTTTCAATTCATTGCACAATTTCATTTTTGCTAACCTCTAATGTTTTACTGAAGTGTTGTGTCTACAGATCAGGTATAATTTTCACACACACATTAATGTCCTGCCCCGCAATAAACAACCATACTCACACCCTTCCTCATTGCACTTATCATTAAGAAGGCAATTGAGCAATAAAATTGCTTTACCCTAATACTTCACAATTTTCTATGAAGTTGATTTGGCCCAGACAAACAACAAAGAAAGGAGTAGTAGTACTCATCCATTCCCACGACAATATCGATGACAAACTAATCTGAGTAATTGCGGCAAGTATTAATGGTTGAGTCGGAGACTAAGAAATGCTAAGTTGGAACGAAGGAAGCATAACACTAATAGCTAAACAAAAGATAAGTTAAGGGAGGGACACATTGGAAAAATTGAGATATACTTGTAACTATGATATTGCATCTATTAACTGGTATAGAATCTAAATGTCTAATGCATTCGATCTGTATATGTGGAGTTATAGTTGATGATGCATTCATCCTGCCTAAGTGTAGTAATAGAGAATAACACATCGATCTGCCTATATGTGATTATAAATAATAATACTATCAATCTACTTATTACAGACAATATTATATCTGATTTTCTTATATTTCATCAACCTTGTCACGTACATTACTAGCATATGGGTTGGAGGAGATAAGATAGGGTGATGTAGTTTATTGGCTCTCTTGAACTAAGTATGCCACTTTGAGAGGGGAATTGGTCATAGTTGGACATTTTTTATTTTTTGTGGGTCGAGAGGCGATTGATTTGATTGACCCAAGGGAAAATTGGTCATAATTGGACATTCTTGCTGAAGGGGGAACTAGTCATAGTTGGATGTTCTTGCCGCTTGTGAGATGTGGGCGAGTTTTCCATAATATGAATATTACTTACTTTTGAGCTTGATTTGACTGGGTAGTTTATTGGTGCCCTCTCAAAATTCTTACCATGGTGATTTGTGATTGATTATGTAGTAGTCATATTAGCTATCATAAGAAACTCCTTATGCACTAGCTAATGTATGTGATTTTCCCAAATTATTGATGGCTAACAAAGTTTATTTTTGCTTTCTATTATTGGAATTGTTGGTTGTGTTAAAATGTGAAACTCCACTTAGAGTACATTACATTTTATTTTAATCAACCTATGCTCCTCGGGTATAGGTTGCAAGTGAGTTTTCTAGGGTTGTAGTACACAATTTGGAGCCCCAACACATCTAATGTTTTTTACTCACCTTGCATTTTTTTTTTTCTCTAAAATTGCCCTAGATTGTAAAAGTGGTTTGGTGGAATTAAATTTTCTCTTTGCATAAGGTATTAAAGACAAAGGACGGGCATTTAAAAGGGTTGTTGTGACTTCATTGGCAACACTCCCACATTTAGAAGAAGTCTTAACACCTCTTGGTTTGTTTGTTTTATCTCAACCTCTTCACTAAAATAACCCTCATCTTTTCTCATTTTGTGTTACTAAAGTAAAATATTTGCAACATAAAAAATAACAAAAGTGCTTGAAGCTTTGAAGTAAAAATAAAAAATAAAAATACAAAAATGATTTGAAAAATGAATATTGTATGCCAATCCTATTTCAAATGATAATGTTGACAGTCTCTTTGCTTCTTCTCACTATAGTTCCATTCTCTTCTCATGATATTGAAATTAATATATTAAGATAAAAATAATAATGTATTTTTATTACTTGTAAGTGTTTTCTTCAAGGCTTGATTTTTGAAAAAGTGACATGGAGGCAACCTTATTAGTTTTTTTTTGTGTAAGGGGCTTGGTTGTCTTGTAATATCTAAAATCCTCATGCCAACAAGGGATGCCATAGTCCACTTACCTCGTGCCTATTTTTATTTTGTTTTGTTCGACCAAGGAGCTAGGGATTTCCCTTTATCCTTGAAATGTGTTAGGGAGACAGATGCTCAAAAAAGACATGTAATAAAGAAAAATAGGGCCACTAGGTGATATTGTCATTAGTGTCCACTAGTAGGAATCCTAACAATAAGAATTTTATAAGTTAGGTGTTTGAGATACTAATTTGTGTATGAAAGAAAAATAAAATTTTCTTGGAGATTCCTATGCAATTAATTGGGGATGCTGATGGAATCAATTGGATGAGCATTTAATTCAAAATCCATTATTAATCTTTTGGCATGAAATTATATTATATTTATCTTTAGAGCATTGTTTCTTATTAAAATACTTGATAAATAGGAAGAAGAATGATTGTGGTGAATTCATTTTTAATATCATTTACATAGAACCTCTAAGATCTACCGTCAAAGAAAGAGGTTTATAAACTTTCATAGAATGTGTGTTGGATAGGTACTAAATAATTAGTACAAACAATACTTCAGAATTGAATAGGGAATTAAATGCAAAACACAATATTCCTATTCCAAAGTATTCAAAACCTCAAATAGAGCTTAACAAAGAAATGCAAATAAAAGAAATAAGGCAATCAAATTAATATTATTAATAACACTCCAATGTTGATTGTTTTGTTCTAGTGATGGTGTGTGGATGATTCTTTGCTTGAAAGTTGCATATTTTGGTAGCATATACTTTGCACAAATTGTGATGGATTGAAAATGGATTAGAGGATTTCTTGCTTCATTGAATTTTGGAAGAGGTGATGGATGGTTGAAATGTGAAGGAGAGGTCAACAGTAGAGGATGGATGAAAACATTTGTTAAGGATCAAGTAGAGAATGAAGGGTTGAGATGTAGATGTTGGAATGTGAAGGGATGATATGTATTTACTAAATTTGGTAAGTAGTTATGTCAATTAGAGACATAAGGGACAAGTGTACCTAGTAGTCCTTTATCCTTAGATTTGGTATAGAGAATACTTGAACCATGAAGACAAGTGTTCTTAGCTATTTTTTATTCTTGGGATAGGTGGAGAGAATACAACCATAATTAAATAATAATTAATTATTTTTAACCACATGTGAGGTGGAAAATATATGTAAATAGTAATTAATTACTTATTTATTTACATGAAATGAGATGTAAAATATATTAGTTCTGATTAAGTAAAAACAAGATTTGAAAGGTCCCGAAACCTTATACAAAAAGCATAAAAATATATGACATTGAAAGACCAAAATACAACCGTGGTGCCCCACCAGTCAAACCAAAGGAACTAACCATAGTTCCTACCTAATGGATAAAAACATCCCTGCCTAACACAACAAAGGGCTATCAAGATTTACATTTTTTCCCATCCTTATGAGAGCGTAAATTCATATGAAAAGGAGTGGAAGGTTCAAAATATATTAGTTAAACAATAAGATTATTCAATTAAGTTAGAGACTTTAAGTCAAGCATAGACTTTTATAGGTGATGTATTTAGTTGATTAAGACTAGGAAATTTTTTAGGGGCCTAAAATGATCTAATAGTCTATTTTAAGTTTTATAATAACCCATCTTTCATTGATGTTGGAACTATTTTGTTAGGAAAAGGAAACCTAGCATGCTTTTTAATTGAATAAAAATACTTTGATTGACCATAATATAAAGAGCCAAAGTTTAGTCTAGTTTAGGAATTGTATGTGTTATTCTATGCATAATAGAAATACAAGTCGACCATATAACATTACCACCAATATAACTCACATGCAACTAAAAAATATGGACAAGTGAGATCATGTCATGAATATTATCGCAACACAACAGTGGCAAATGTATGTAAGATATTATTGGAAAACTATATATAGTTACAATTCTATCAAATTTTCAACAAAACTAGTTATTATTCACTTTTTAAACTAATAAGCTTTAAAAATTACTTAGATTCATAAATTGGTAAGATTTTTCCTTTCTACTATATTGTTTAGTACTCATTTTATTTGTATGTGTTGTTTTATAAATTATAGAAACAAAAGTTGACCATATAACATTACCACTAATATAACTCACATGTAACATAAATTAAAATTGACAAGCTATATCATGTCATGAACATAATTGCAACACAACAGTGATGTATTGATGTTAGATATTGTTGAAAAACTATATATGATTACAACTCTATCAAAGCCTTTAAAATAATTAGCCATATTCACCTTTTAAATTAATAAGCTCTATAGATAGTGAAGTTACATGGACCTGTCAATTGAGAAGATTTTTCATTTTTCCTATAGACTAATACTGTTTAATACTCATTTTATGGTGATTTGTTTTACATATGCATTTTTTGTTTGTTTCATGAACAGGTGTTTATAGAAGAATTCTAAATGAAGTGTGCCAAAAACTGCATTTTAGGAAGCCTAAATTTGAGTTAATTGAAGAAATTGGCATGCCTCATGACAAAAGGTGTTTTTTCTAAACTCTATTTTCATAATGATTATGTTGGTACACTCAAGTAATATTAACTTATGGTTTATTTGTTAGATTTCTATTCAAAGTTGTGGTAGACATTCCCAATAAAGAAAGCCTCTCAATTCAAGGTAAATGAAAAAGAGACCATGCACATGCTAAAGATTCAACTGCATATAATATGTTGGCGGAACTTCAAAAGTATGGATTATGTTTTATTAATAAATTTTAATGTTTCTGAAAAACATAAATGTCAAACCTCTTTTATAAAGGTCAAGCATTACAATTTGTAAGACTCATTTGTTTGGAGACCATTATTATTATTATTATTATTATTATTGTACCTATATGATAATTAGAGATGATAACATGATCAATGCCTTCCTATACATATCATATGTTTATTATTACTATTTTATATGGTGATGGTATATAGATTAGGTGGGAAATTAATTATGTTCTTATATTATCATGATTCATATATATCATATGGTGTATGTTAAATGTGTGTTGGAACTAATTATGTGTCATGTTTATGTGTAAATAAAAAATTAACCACTTTTATCCATTTATTCCATTTAACACATTTTCAGAAGTAAAGAACAAGAACAAAACATGTAGCACACAAGAACACCTAGATTTTTGCATGAAAAGTATGACAAAAAACCCATGGTGTGGATCAACTTGCACTATATCTGAAACATTGATTACAATATTATTTTAGGCTCAAGACCAAGGTAGCTCACTACTCTGGAAAGACTTGTAGGCTAAGCTGCACAACCTTAGGGAAATATATAATGGATTTGTGGACTAAAGATCACTTCTTTAGGGAAAGATTCAAAGGAATTACATTACAATGAAATGTATTTGTTGATCTGTAGTACAAAATGCATCCTTTGAAATGTTGATTATAGTTCATTGTTTCACACTTCAAAAACTGTCTTCATCTTTGATCATCTCTACTTGCTAACATTTGCACTTACTTCATACACCATACACACACTTATCCAACTCACTCAATCCATAAAAAGACCTAAACCAATATGTATCCACCACAACACACAATTACACCAGATAAGTCAACCTAATTAGATGAAACATGTAGAACAAAAATTGTTGGTCGAAAACATTATCTCCAACACATTGTGGAAGGAAAAAAATCATGTCGACACACCATCTAGACACTCTCAAAACTTCACCTTCATCATTGCATACAACCTAAGTTGTTTAGTTCGACACCGGAAGATAAATTGGTAAGATGAGCCAATTGTGTGTGGTGCACAATGTATCATCTCCTCTCGTAAACGAACACATATTTGAGAACCACATCACAAAATTATCAAAGGTAGAGGAATACAAAAAAACTTCAACAACAAATATTATCAATGTAGAGATTGACTCTCAGAACTTAATCAATTCTCCTAAGGAGGGTATTATCACTTGAAACATGAAATATATCTTCATTAGACATCCTCAAACAACATATTGGAATAGTAGACCAAGATTTTGCAATGTAGAATAATGCAAACCAAAGTACAAAGTACATATACTCTATTAGTCATAATATCTACTAAAACAATCATACTTAGCCAAAATATGATGCAAGCACAGGGATATCACTTCATCATTCCAAAATAGACATCAAACATAGGGGTACTATATCTTCAATCACATCCAAAAATCTCCCCATAAGTCTAACTCCATCGACAACACTATACAATATCTTGATACAATGGCAATAGGAACATACTTTTGGACTTCATATCAGGTTGACATCAATGACAACACTAATTCATATTTGCAACGATCTCCCCCTTTGTCATTAATGGCAATGCTTGTACCATCTCTATATCCCTCCCCCTTTGACATCAAAGCTAAATGGTACTTAGCACTACATTGCTCCCCCTATATACTATAACACAACACTTCATATCTACAATACTCTTTACAATACTCCCGATATCTATATCATCGCATCCTTAAGGTATAAACAAAATACAATGCTCTAGAAACTAAAAAAATACACTTCAAAATTCTACTAACCTTCTGCATATGTACATTAACAAAAAACTTTATCTTACTGGAAAAACATGGCAACTCAATTTGGAGGCAGGATGCCCTGATATAGTACCTTAACTTGAGCCCAAGTGGTCTTCCACTCTTTAGTTGCAGAGGCTAAATTGTTACATTGACAATCTATCTCCAAAAGAAGATTTTTTTCTTTTTTCATTGTGTCTAGAACTTTTATCTCCTGATCTAGCTCTTCAGATTCCTCAAAATGTTTCACCAATCTGATGAGCTTCAAGTTCACTATACCTCTCAATTGACAACAACTACTTTTTGATTGTTTCCTTCTACTCGACTAATAGATTCAACTGTAGATAAATATTTTCAATTGGAATCCTACCGGTACCATCCTTACCTTCTTCAGATCCATAGAGTAGGGCATTTTCACGATTTGAGGCTCAATACAATCTATGCGATCTCTAACACTCTTCAGAGACACCGACCATCAATGACAAAATTGTAACACCTATCACTTCATCTACACTCTTCCTAAACTCCTTAAGGCTCTCCTGTAGGGTTTTGTGTGCATTTGCACACTTACCTATTATATCCTACAACCTTTTCCTCTCGATTTTCTTTCTCTTCTTTCTGAATGTTAGCTTCCAATTTGGAAGCATGCTCTTTGAACCCATTAAGCAACTCTTGGAGTTGTTGCACACTCGACAAAGATCAATCAAATTATTTTATTGAAAGGCTTTTTTGCAAGACCTTTGAAGTCCTTCCTTGCAAAGTGGTGAAAATATATCCGAGATGTAATTATGCAATGGGGTAAGTTGGGAAAGGTCCACTTGACCTTGGAGCATTGGCAATTGTAAAACTTCAGTGGTAACCATTGGCTCAAATTGCATCTCCAAACCTAGCAGATCTAGAATAGAATCTCCAGATGATCCAAAGGATTCACTGGACAACATTTCACTCTTCTCTTTTTCTCCCTTGTTGGAGCTCTTCTCTTCATCCTTCTCACTCATCTCCTTCTTTGGATTCTTCTCTGCACTCTTCTCTTCATCTCGAACCTTCTCTAGAATAATCTCAACTTTTGGCATATTGCCAACACTTGCATTTCTAGAATTCTCTAGAACACTCTTCTTTGCTTCAACATTATCTGTTATGTCCAGAAGAGAAATTTCTGCCAGAACATCATCTATGTTAGTCTTCTCCGGAGGAGAAGGCTTAGCCTTCTTCAAGTCTTCTACGACCATTGCTATCGTTTCTTTAGTATGTTTAATTAGTCTTTGAATGTCTTTCGAGTTGTTTTCCATAAGGTTGTTGACTCTTTATTTATTTTTGAACCTTAGGCCAAGAGTCTAAGTGATCTTCATTTTATCTTCAAAAGACAAGGAGCCACATATCTTGCCTAAAGCTTCTTTCTAGATATTGACTTCTATTAGTACAATTTTTTTTAAATTTTTTTTGCATTTATTGCTTCACTGAGTTGCTTTGGGAGCTTGTCCAATATATCATCTAATTGTATATCAAAAGTCATCATATACATAAAAATAACCTTTTCTATTGTTATTTGGGTATGTGCATGATCATGGTGAGCTAAACTAGGCCCTTAAGTATCAATGCAAATTTAGAAAAATAGAGTTAGGCAACTTGACGTAAAACTTTTAATAAGTTCTCAACATTATTTCAAAAAAATTTAAGAATAGAATATGTAGTAAATTAAATGTAGTTTTTATGCTACTAGATTTATTCTAAAAGAAATAATCTATTTGGTGAAAATTTGAAATTGCAATGCAATAGTACACAAATTATAGGAAAAAGATAAGAAGCAAGTGTATGTCTAACCACCCTAACCATAGTCAAATCATAATATTATTTTTTTGATTATAGATATAAGTAGAAGACTCATGTCTAAATGTGACACATTTTTTTGTAATCTTTCTTCCAAGTAAACAATTAATTATGAGTTTTTTACCACAACTTTTTTAAAATATGAAAACTTGTATGTTTGACCACTATAACTTGGTCAAAACTTTATTAAATTCATTTTTTTAAAGCCTATAGTATGCGAAGTATAGAATGTGGTGTATGCTTTGGATTCAAAAAATGTGTTACCATTTGAAAACTTTATAGATGTTTTTGAATTAGCCTATCAATTAGGATTTTAGTTGTAATTCAAATAGAAAATTAATTTTTTTTTATAATTAAATTCAAAATAAGGCATAATTTATTAGTGGAAAGATGAGAATATCTTTAAGAAACTCTTTTTGTTTCATCAATTTTGATTAAAAAAAGTCGTTGCAACATGGTTGAAGTGTGGAAAAGTAAGGAAAACTCCTAAACACGTTTTTTTGTGTTTACTTTCTAGGTTTGGCATGTCCTAGTCAAATTCTAAAGCAATCTTGAGGCAAAACCCAATGTTGTAGATTTGTGTTAGTGGTAACAAATATTGGATACTATTGGAAATCTGATTTCTGATAGTTTTGAATATCAGATGCTTGCTAATTTATTTCTATAAATATAATATATAATATATAATATTATGTATAATATTTTAAATTTTATTTATATTTCTTAATATATAAATATTTATATATATTACTAATAGATATAATATGATATAATTAATGGTATGCATACACTGATATAACATTTTATGTTAAATAAATTATATTTCCCTAAATTCCTCATGTAATCTCCCATTTGGATAGTCTTTCCCTTTGGGTATAGGTCTACCTCTCCTACTAGCCCTAAAACCTTGTACACTCATTTCTACCCTACTCTCTCCTCCTATGTATAGTACCTCTTGTAATCACCTAAAATTTGTGTAGTATAACCCGAGCCCCCAATTCGACTAAATTGCCTTAAAACAAATTCTAAATCTCAAAGGTATAATTACAAGATATAATTATGCAAGTAACCTTGATTTATCCCCCTTGCATAATTAAATTATTTCTAAGCCTAAATCATTTCTAAACTTGAAAAATCATTTAATTGTCAAAACTTACTTTTAATATAAAGTCCTTGCACTTTTATTAAAAATAACACGTTTTGTGCAACTTAATCTTGATTACTTGACAATTAAAAGGGGATTTGCTATTTTGTGTTATTCTCCCACCAAACTTGGCCAATCAAAAATCTTGAATCCTCTCACATGGATTGATCTCTTCTCACCACTCATGTCTACCTAACATCTATTGCCTCTTAATCTCCACCCTTCATTCTTGAGGCAATTCCTTTAAAATGAAGCTCCTCCTTGGTTCAAGGGTTCCATCTTGGTTATGTGAGCCCCAATCTTGATCATTTGCATCTTAGTCATTGAAATTCTTGCATTCTTTCATTCTAGAGTAATTTTGCTATTTTGAATTCCTAGTTCTTAGTTGCTCATAGCTCTCTTGCATTTGTTGATCGTAGCATAGTTTCTTGCATAATCATTCTAGAATACTAGTTGTTTGTATCCATGCTAGCTTGATTCTCTCATTCTAGCTTTGTTAATATTGCATTCTAGTTCATTTCTAGTTTTGCATTGCATTTGAATCTTCCATTTTGGAGTAGTCATGTCACTAATCATTGTGTTAATCTTATGAGCATCATAAAAAGGTTTAAACTCGCTTCTACTAGGAAGCAATAAGATGCTTTTGAAAATTTAATTGGCTCATTTGATATGGTCTCCTATCGCTAAATTCTTGAGTTAATGGTTTATTGAGTGTTAGTTGCATTTTAATTTGATACTGATACTTAACCACACACCTCTCTCTCTGTAGATCCCTTTCCCCTTCTCTCCTTCTCCCTTTCCCCCTTCTGATCTCCTCCCTCTTCTTTTTTCACTCTCTCTCCCTTGCTTGATGCTTCCCTCTTTCTCCCTCTGCCCTTTTATCCATCCCTCCCTCTCTCCCCCTCTACCTTGTACCCAACCTCTTCCTTTCCCATTCTCTTCATCTCCCTTTGTTGATACTTCCATCACTCCCCTCTCCTCTCATCCTAATTTCTCTCTCTCTCTCTCTCTATATCCCTCTCCCTATCTCTCGCTCTCCCCTTCTCTCCCTCTCCCCCCATACTTTGCAAACCCCCTCACCCTTTCCCCGTTTCCCCTCTCTCCCTGCTCTGTCTCTTGCCCACCCTATCTCCTATTGTTTATACTTTCATCTCTACCCTCTCACCCTCCCCCTAATTACCCCCTCCTCCTCACCTCCCTCCTCTCTCTATAGTGCCTATATTGTTTTCTTCCTATTTGACATCCTTATGGCTATAGAAACAACATTATGTTGTGGTTGTGCCTTTGCACAATTGGGCGAGATCTCTTTGTGATGCCTTGTTTTAGATTTGAATGCTTTATTGTTGCCTTATGTGGTTAGTTGAGCTCACCGTATACTTCAATGGATATAGGCTTGTATTGTATGATCATGTTGGACCCGTGAGTGGTTGGTACTTTTAGGGTGATTTGATTTATGTTGTTTTATTGACAAGTTACTTATTTTCTTTGCCCAATCATGAGAACCATACCGATGTAGCTTGTTTCTTAACTAATTCTGGATGCCAAACTCTGTAAGTTATGTGGACTCGTTGTGTTCTTGATCATTTGGATCCAAGCTTGATTCATTTACGATGTTATATGATCATTCATGTTATAATTTATTGGCATTATGAGATGCACCTAGTTATAGTACATTCTTATGTTCATTTTTGGTATCACTACTGTTCTTATGATGGTATCTAGTTTATTTCATATCTTAGGATACATTGATTATGTTCATCTTATTCTAATTACCATGATGTTATTATTGATTCTCTGTGATATTGTACCTTATCATGTTGATGAATATCTTATTTAGAGTTTTCACTTATGTACAATGAAATGCCATAAAATTTTCACTTAATGTTTTAAGTTAAATGAGATGTTTATGTTGGAAAAATGGTCAGTGCTCCCCTCAAGATTTGTGATAAGGGACTAACTACATCATGTGGATTCTATAAGTCTAGTGGTTTTATCGGGCATTGACCGGTCGATCTTTTGGTGCAACAACAACCACACCTTTAACAAGTGGTATAAGAGTTTGGTCATAGGTTTGAATCCCCTTGGGTAACGTTGAGGAGGATATTGTTGAAAAAATAGTTAGCGTTCCCCTCAGGATTCGTGACAAGGGACTACCTGCTTACCGTGGATTCTATAAGTCCAGCGGTTGTATTAGACATTAATAGGGTGATCTTTTGGTGCAACGACAACCACACTTGTAACAATTTATTTGTGTTGTAAATTGAGGATTAAATATGGAATGACCAATGTTGTAACATTCTAATAAATGTGAATGATTATGCAATTAGAGAATCCTCTTCTATTAGGTGTACTTTGATTATTATATGTATGTGATTCAAATATATTTATTATGTGCAGTTACACTTGATGTGTGAATGTTTTAGTGAATAGGTACCAAACATTGTCTTCGCCTAAGCTCCAAGTTTGAGAGTGTCTTATCCCCAACAATGGCATATGAGATAGTTATATTGGTAATGGATTTTCCGTAAAGTAATGACTTTAGTGTGTAGTTTTAATCCTAAGAGGATTCATTGTCGTTTTCTCAGTTTTTAAGCCACATGAGTGTGCGTCGAGATTTAACATTTCAAGTTTTCTTTATGGATTGTCCCTTTGATGAGCATGAAATCTTGATTTTATTGTATTTTGTGATGTTGTGTATGTGAGAACCAATGGATTCTCTCTGAATCACAAGATTTCACTTTTGATTTTTGAGTGTTTTTATGACTGCCCTGATTTTTATGCTCTTTAGTTTTGGATTGTCCCCATGTTGGCATGTTTTGGTTGTTGACCTTGGTTGTGTCCTATGACCGTGATGGGATCATGTAATCAGAATGAATAGAGGACATTCCAATTAATTAGCACCATGATCCAAACTCCCACTTTTATTGTTGATTTAATAGTTGTGCACCAAGGTGTTTGACAACCAAAAATTGGTGCTTTTGTTTATTTGGGGCTTTGAGAGGCATCCTTTTGTTTTAGTGAAAGAACATTGTAAGCATAACAAAACCACAAAATCAAAACACCATAACACAAATATTTGTTAACGAGGAAAACCTGTTAAGGGAAAAAGCCCGGTGGGCATGGAACTTGTGTACTATAAAAAGTACCTTCATAGGGTTAGTATCATCAATAATTCAAATAACAACTAAATTACCACAAATAGCAATCTATTTAAGAAAATAATTGACAATTAAGCACTCTATGGATCTCTATTTAGGGATGCTAATGTAAAGCTCTCAGCAAGCCTCCATTAGTGACAGTCCTAAAATGAGAATGATATGATAAAGCAAGCTAAAACAATTAATTCCAAATTGAAATGCCAATTAGCTTCTATATTTGCCTTTCTAGCTCTAATTTGCAAGAGGTTTGATGCTATTCTCAGATTTGTGGATGATTAATGAGTGAATTATGCCTTTCTTTTATAGATTTTGGCAAGGGCAGGGGGTGTAGTTGAGTTGATCATGATTAAGTTTGAGTTAAGTCCATGGTTCCACCTTTGGAGACCATTTAAATATTGTGTCCTCAAATCTTGGGACAAGAGGACAAAATGAGTGGACAAGATGCTTTCTCCAAGTGAGTGATTTAGATTCAATTTAGGCTTGATCCATGTGAGCTCAATCCTTAAATCCTATTGGTTGATGAATTTTCCTCCCATTTGGTGGTTGAGGGAAATATGATTTAATTAAAATCTTTAGCCATGTGCACCCCTTGAATGTGTTGATTTGATTTAAATGTATTATGTAATTAATTAGATTAATTACAAAATTGATTGATTTATCATGATTTATTTGATTTAAATTAAATTTATGGCTTTTTTATTTTTTAATTAAATTTGATTTATGGTTTGATTGCAATTTTGCTTTGATAATAGCTTTATTTGATTTAATTGTTTTGATTTTTGCCTTGGTTATTCACTTGATTGATCTTGTCCAATTTTAGGTGATTACAAATGCCCCTCTTTGAATCGATGTGCGAAGTGCATTGGTTCAAAGAATGTCCTAATACAAAACCACTGATCAACTAATGTTTGATTTTGATCTCGATGAATGATGCAGATACTGATGATAGGTCTGATGAAGTTTCGATTGGTTGATGTCTTTGATGGTCGATTCAATGATAGATTGTCTGATATGATACTTGATTCAATGTCTTGATGTTTGATGTCCCTTTCGGTTGATAAACAAAAAAATTTCTGATAAAAGATTGCTCTTTGATTTGATGTCATGCTCCTGATTTGATGATTATGATGTGATTTTAATCTCTGATTTAGATTGATGATGTGAGTGCATTCCCCCTTGGGAAATGAATCAAAATGATTTTGGATGATTTGGTTGAGATTGGGAAATTTCAATTTGTTTCCCAATATAGAAATTTGGAAATGCCCCTATCATGAGAGGATTTGATGAGAAGAGATTTGAATGATAAAATGTTGTTGATGTTGTGAATGCATTGATGATGGTTTGGTA
This sequence comes from Chamaecyparis obtusa, assembly GCA_027943335.1. Classification (NCBI taxonomy): domain Eukaryota; kingdom Viridiplantae; phylum Streptophyta; class Pinopsida; order Cupressales; family Cupressaceae; genus Chamaecyparis; species Chamaecyparis obtusa. The sequence goes on along the minus strand of BSBK01002522.1, from coordinate 667,098 downwards.
TTGTTTGATGTCAATCAGAATCACCTAGTTGATGTTGATGTCAATCTGATAGGGTAGATTGATGGGTTGATATTTTTCTCTCAAGATCTAGAGAGACAAAACAATGATTTTCCTTCCTCAAGATCTATAGTTAGGAGATTTGATGTGCTCAAGATGAGCAAATGGATGATAGGAAAACATGATTGATGTTAGATGATCAATTGGATGATTTGACTTATTGATATTTGATATGATATGATTAGATTTTTTTGTGATACAGAGTTGATTGGATTTTCTCATGATGCAAAATTATGGATTGGAGAAGAGAAGGGTCATCCATTGTTGTAGGTGCAGGTATAGATTTAGGTGATGGATAGAGTTAGAATGCCCCTAGTTGATTAGCATGATTGATTATTGATGATGTCCTTGATGAAGCATGAATCATTTTATGGATCATGATTTACATGTACTTGTATCTTGATGATGTTGATGTACCTTTGATGACCAGATTGAGTATGATTTTTGATGATGGATATTTCAGACATTGATGATGTTGGTCAAGACTTTGATTATATATTGATGGAGATTTGATGATGTAGATTTCAATAGATTTGTTCTGATATAGTTATTGATGTATCTTGATATGGTCCTTTGATGATAATAACTCCACCCCCTTTTAGCTTTCCTTACATATATTGAGAAAAAGGATCAACCCATGCAAACTAACATGTAATTAATCTATATGGATGCAACTAGCTATCACTATTCAGAATTGGATGCTTATTTTCATCATCGAGCTTTTGGAACATGAAATTAGTACAACCCTCACTGGTTTAACCATGATGATATGAATGCCTCTTTCCTCAAATTTTAACAATTTCAAGTAAATAGACAAAGAATTGATCCCTTTCACATACAAATGTCCTCGATGATTCTTTGACAATCATGTCATTAGACGGATTTGCATACTTCTATGAATCAACCTGACACACACTCAAGAAGAAACCAACAAAATATCATGTCTTCATCATTTCTCATCTAGTCAACCATCATCGATTTGCTAAAAAGACATGATTTCACCAATCAAGTAATTACTTTGAACATTTTTACTTTTGTTTGTAGATCCATATTTCAAAAAATTCATCCACTTTGATCCTTAGTTATGTTTAAGCCCTTTAGATTTTGATCTGATTTGTTGTTTGAAGATTTGATTAAGCTTTTTAGATTTTGATTTGATTTTTCAAATTTTGTTGTTTAAACCAAGTGTTTGGATGTTTGAAATGTGATATTGATCAATAAGTTCAAGTGTAGCAATTTTTTGATTTTGATGCAATGATTTTGAGCCAACTTGCATCTATTTGCTAAGCTCATTGAATTTGGATTTGTGCCCCCTAGTTTGATTCAACAATGATAATGCTTTGTTGGGCAATGCAACTTTCGAGAGTTTACTTAACATTTTTAGATTTTGGATTTTTAGAGATTTTTAACTTTTTTGGATTTTTAGAGATTTTTTATGTTTTTGGATTTTTTAGAGATTTTTAACTTTTTTTTTTTTTTTTTTCAATTTTCTCTTTTTGGATGGACTCAAGCCTCATGCTCTTTGTATACTCCTTGATAGGGTATGATATGATGGGCCAAAACCGTTGAAAAGTATGCTCAAAGATGTTGATAGGGTGAGGAAAATGTGATATGGTGGATAAGGTAGAGGGTGGCTAAAGCTTTATGAAATGGATTGGATAATGGAAATGGAAGGATAATGAATGAGGGGATAATAATTCTTTCTATGCATGGGTGTGAAAAAGGGAATGGAAGGATAATGAATAGGAGGATATGAAGTATTATCAAGATCAACATTGATACACACCTTGAAGGGTAGTGGAATAATGGAGGAAAAATGGGTGAAATAGCTTGGGATTTTGATGTAAAAGATGATGTGGATCTTGAGACAAAAGGACTCAAAATGGATGGATAAGATGAAATGTGTTTGGGAGAATGTGGAGTGGAAGCCTTTGGAAGCTTGAATGTCAACTTTGATTTCTCTTTCATGTGTAAGTCCTTCAAAAGTGACTTGGGAATCCACACTTTCTTTGATTTTTCTTTCCTTTTGGATGCTTTAGAATTCATTTCTTCAATGAGGGATTTAGGAAGCCACATTTTCTTTGATTGTTCTTTCTTCTTGATGGGTGCTTTAGAATGCATTTCTTCAATGAGGGATTTAGGAACCCACATTTTCTTTGATTTTTCTTTCTTTTTGATGGACCTTTGTGGTCTCTTGAATATTTCTTTTTGCTTTTCATTCACATGTCGATTAGATTGGACATAGTGATCTTCATACATAAGTGGATTCTTGATTTTCTGATTCTTATATTGCACATTCAAATTTCTTCCAAAAGACTTGGGATTGGTGGATGAATAAGGTTGGTATGGATGGTTGATATGGATGCTCTGATATGGAGGGTTCATATGGATGGGTGTTTGGTTTCTCAAGTATGTATGTCTTTGTTGATCTTGATAGGATATAGGGTAAGTGGATTGTGGGCTAGGAATGGTAGGAAAGGTTGATGGAGGGATATAGGGACCCAATAGAGATGGAAGATATGAAGGTTTCAATTTTGGGATATAGGGACCAAGGATGGATTTGGAGGATGTAGAAGGAATATGCTTATGCGTGAATGGAGGTAAATGAGATGTGGGATGAATATCAACATCTTTATTTTGAGTTGCATGGCCAAGGTTTTCATCTTTCAGATTTATCTTTGTACCAATAGGCTTATATGTAGCTTTGATAGGAGTGACTTTGATAGGAGCAGTTGAATCTTGAGATAGATATGGAGGCTTATGAAAAGTGGATGTTGGGGTACTTTGATCTTGACAATGATCTTTTGATAGCCTAGGAAGAATACTTTTCTTTTGATTTTCAATAAGTTCATTAGAGATGGAAGGAATACCTTGATCTTTCTTAGGATATGGGTAGGATATAAGAGGTGAAGGAATATGGGGTATTTGAGATGGAAGTATATCTTCTTGAAAGAAATGGAAGGCTACAAAGGATTCATTAATATGGGATTCTTGGGATATGGGACTTTGGTCAAATATAGGATAAGGAGGGATATTATCTTGATCTTGATCCTTCATAATACTTGTTTCTTTGTACTTTTGATTAGTCTCTTGACGTGGACCCACTTCTAAGGACAATATAGGAGTTTGGATCCGCACGAGGGATTCTTGAAGGGATGATGGATGTTCATTTGAAATAGGTACAATAGGCATTGTATCACCTAAAGGCTTGGATTCTATAACCTTTGAAGCATGAAAGAAGTTTGTAGGGTAAAAGCACAAAGTTGTGTTGCACTAGAGGACAAATTTCATGGTTCCAGCCGAAACAGTTCCGACTGAAATAGTTCTAGCCGAACCGGTTCCGGCCAAAACCATGTGGCACCCACTAGGAACCATGTGGCGTCTATGGGGCGGGAGGGTTTCGGCCAGAACCATTCTGACCGAAAGGGTTCCGACCGAAACCCCCAAAATCTATATAAATTGAAAAATTGAGTTGGGAGGCTCATTTGATCTGAGTAGCTTGCGGATTTTGTGGAGTGCTTAAGGAAGTTTTTGGTTGAAAGAGGTACGCCCTTTTTTATTTTTTATTTTAACATTTTTTAATGTTTTAAAGTTATTTTTGTCCATTTAATATTAAATAATTGTAATTTGAATAAAAATGTTAATTTAATAGTTGTTTTCGTTCATCTAATTTTATTATTTTTAATTGTAGAAATTAAATAATATGATGTTATGTAGATTTAGTTATTTAATTAATATAATATTTTTTTCAGTTAATAAAATGTGTTAGTTAGTTAGTTAGTTAATTAATTTATTTTTGTTAGATATGTTTCCAAAAATTACGAAAATGTTACAAAACATTAGGAAAACTTATATAAATTATTAGAAACATGATATTTAAACATGAACCAACATAAACCTTAACATTAGATAAACATGAAGAATCCCCTCCTATGAAGAAGAACGTCAAGGAGCTGAAAAGTGTCATTGGTTGGATGGACAACATCCAAGCCAAAATGGAAAAGACTCTTGATGAAAAAGCAAGGGTTATGTATGCGGATGTTTAGGCTGGATTCTGTGCTGGTTTTTTATGTTTTCTATTATCTTTTGGATTGGTGTTTTGTCCCTTATGTCGCTATCTATGTAGTCCCTTTTTTGGGCAGTTCGGTGATGTATGCCTCTTTTTTGGTGTTATGATCTTACCTTCCGATCTTTTGATGCTTGAATTGTAAAGGGTTTCGGGTCCCTTCAAAACTGCTTTTTCCAGTAATCAGAACATTAGATAAACATGAACCTTAACCATAAACCTAATTAAAAAAAAGATCCCTTAACCTAATTAAAAAATAAACCTTAATATGAAGTGTACATGAACCTTAACATTAAACCAACATGAAACTAGAACATGAAGTAACATAAACTCTAATAGTAGAAACCAACATAAAATTTCTCTCTCTGACCAATTAAGACCTAACATGTAATTAACAAGATGTAATAGGACCCCTTAAGATCCAACATGAGTAATAAGACCTAATATTTCCTATTAAGATCTAACATAATTAATAAGACCTAATAAGACTCTTAAATTGATTAATATGACCAAATAAGACCTAATAAGACTCTTAAATTGATTAATATGACCTAATAAGATCTAATACCTATTAATAAGACCTAAAAGGACCCTTCAGAACTAATAGGACCTATTAAGACCTAACATGTGACTAATACTTGACCAATTAGGACCTATTAATTGACCGATTAAGACTAATTAAGATTTAACATGTGACTAATATGATCAATTAGGACCTAACATGAAATTAATAAGACATAATTTAGGACCCCTTAAGACCTAACATGAGTAATAAGACTTAATATTTCCTATTAAGACCTAACATGATTAATAAGACCTAATAAGATCCTTAACATCTAATAGGACCCTTAATATGATTAATATTTTCTATTAAACTCTAACACTAGAAACCAACATGAACCAAAATACTAGAAACCAACATGAAATTTCTCTCTCTCCAAGACCAATTACGACCTAACATGATTAACAAGATGTAATAGGACCCTTAAGAGCTAACATGAATAATAAGACCTAATATTTCGTATCAAGACCTAACATGATTAATAAGAACTAATAAGACCCTTAACATCTAATAGGACCCTTAACATGATTAATATTTCCTATTAAGCTCTAACACTAGTGTTGGTATACATATTTTTCTTCTTGCTAAAACTATATCAATCTGTTAATACTCTTGCCCAAAATGAAGGAAAAACTCATACAACAGTTGAGCTAGTCACTCACGACTAAACTCTGCGATCAAAGGAGTAGTTGCCTTATATAAAGATCAATCTTGACAATTCATTTATTTGAAAAGAATAGAAAACAATAAATATAATGTATACTTTTGACTTGAAAGTACAAAATACTTTTTTAAATCTCATACGAAATGACTACTGAAAGATTCATGTTATGAGAAAAGTCCACACTTATCTAAGCCAACTGACTAAGATTGTAAAGGAAGCATTCTCAAAAAGATCGATTCAACATATACTGAAATAAAAATGAAAATGGATGTATGATCTTGAAACACATACACAAATTGTAGCATCATGAAATCAATTCCAACTGAAACCAACATACATGTAGTAACCCAACACACTGATCTGAGAAAGATACTATTATTTGTTATATATATCAACTGATACTATATCATGAGTTTCAATTCAAAACAAAACCATTCATTGAAAGTATTTGCAGTAAATATTAAACTATATAGTTTCTGCTACCAAAGAACTGCCTTTTCAAGGTCCTTCAAAAATAAATTTATAGCCACGCAGGGCATAATTAGTTTCATAACTAAAAAGACTATTTTCAGAAAAGAAACTAACACCCTAACCACTTGGAACTACTTTGTCTAAGACTAGATAACTAATTAACTCTTCTCAGCTTCAGCATTGGTGGAGGCATCCGTTGCTTTGCACGTGGCTGACCACTCCTCAAAAGCAGCCGCAAACCTCTCTAGCATCGCTTTGTTTTGTGCAGAAATGAGATCAAGCCTCTGTTCCCAGATACTTTTGTAATTCAACAACTGATCTAGCTTGGACTTCAACGTCTTTATTTTCTCCTTGCCGATCATTATTAGTGATTGTACTTGGGCCACAATAGAGCAATCACGAGCCACCATTTCTTTGGCATCTTTTAGTTCCCATGCCTTCTTAGTGATGGATTCTTTCATCTTGGTTGTATCAGTTCCAAACTTCATTTCACCACTGGCCAAGTTATAGAGACAGTCTATACGGTTGCTAAGAACCTCTTCAACACAAGCTACTGCTTTCAGAATTTTCCCTGATTCTTTAATACCTTGATCAAACAGAGTGGATCGTCATTCTTCATTGATTTTGGCTACAAACAAGAGGCTGGCATCAACATTAGTCACTCCCTTCTCAGATAAAAATTTATCTATACCGTAAATAAATGCCTCATCCAAGTTGGTTATCCCTATTCCCAAACCGTCCCTCTTTTCTTCCTAGAGCTTTATATTGGCTTCAATGATAGGCACCAGAGAGGAGGACTTACTAGTTAAATTCTCATAGGCTTGTGTAAAATGGTTAACCATTTCAATAACCTCTCCTATCCAATTGAAAAATGCTTTAGAGAGGGATCTTTCTTTGTGTACCTGATCAAGGAATTTTTGATTGTTTGGAGATTTGAGATCTAGATTTAAAGGTACCATTGCCAAAGGCTGGGGAATAGGATTATGCAATTGTTGGATATACTTTTCCATTTCACATAAAGCTTGCTTCAACATAGCTTTATCTTCGACATCCTTCAATACTCCGTGGTTGATTTTCTTCTTTGCAAAATTCAGAATCTTGAAATCAGCAGCTCTAGAAGACATTCCTAAGTCAACCTTCTCCACACTGAAATCTTGCTTAGTGACTTCAGCGCTAGTCTTGTTGGAGTTAGGCTTGAAAATCTCTGCGACGCAATGACCTGTGTTCGGGTCTACATCTACCATAGACTCTGTCTTTGGCTTCTTTATCCTTGGGGATTTTCCAAGGTATTTACTAACCAAGTCACCAACAGGAACTGAGGTAGACACAATATTCCTCTTCTTATTCACAATTAGATCCATCCAGTTTGGAGTACTAGGAGTTGCATGTTTTAAGGAAATAGTGGTACTAGGATTGCTCGGGGTAACTGGCTCTTGTTGACCTGTACTTCCATCACCTCCTACTGATACTGAGTCCATAGTTGATGATTTTCCCCTTCTCAATATTTTGAACTGCCTTACACTGGGCTCTTCAGTATCAGAATCTAGGACAATGCAAAAAGGAGGGTCCACCTTCTCACCTCTTTTGCTTCTTTTCCTGGTAAACCTCATAGTATCATCAGAAACCAACTCTGAATCTTTAGGGATTTCTAGAGAATATGAGATACCTGCAACAAGCAACAATTCAATATTATTAGTCAGAACAGGGGAAGATTCAATTTTTAGAGTCCTTGGACTCCTTCTAGTTCTCAACGTAGGGACAACTGAAATTTTCTTCCTTTGAGCCTTAAGCCACTGCTCTGTCTTCCAAAAAACCTCCTTAGTTAAAGATTTCACATTTTCTTCTTCCTCTGCCAACCAATCAACTCTTTTGATTACCACTTCGGTGCTTGATATTGTGCTTTTAGATTCTAATGCATTGCTATCTTCATCTTTAATATTTTTGATATTGAAAGGAAGCTTTAAAGAAGTGATTTGTTTAAGAGAAAACCTAGAACATAGTCTTTTTGTAACCTCAACTTCATCTATGCAATCATCCCAGAAGTCTTCCAATGCTGGCTGATGAAGAAACATAGCATCCACCCTAAAATGTCTCTCAACAAAACCTTTGCTATCAAAGTAGTTTCTTGCCTGATATGACTGAAGGTTCATTTCTTTCAACTCATTAATCAAAAAGGCAAAGTCATGCATCAATCGGAATTTGTAATGTCCTAGCTCAAGTGGGAAGAAAGAACCAATACCTTGCTTGACCTTATATTTCTTCTCAACCATCAGCAACTGTCTCCCTACCTCAAGAAGAATGCACTTGTCGGGGCAATACCTAGGAAGTTTTAGGGGAGCATCACTAAAGCCTCCTACCATGAAATAGGTAAAGGTAGGGAACTGAATATAAAAACTTCCATAAATTTTCACAAACTCCATAGCTTCCTCTGATATTCTTCAATTAGGTTTTCCGCTCAGTTCAAAGACCAATTTGGACAAAAAGGTATCATGCACATTCTTGAAACCTGTGGGGTTTCTTCCTTTTTGTAATAGGGGATGATATTCATAGATGGCCATACTGCATTTCCATTCTTCATGAGGCAAACCATCCCAAATTCTACAAATGGCAAGAATATAAAAGAGGTATGAAGACATATAAAAACTAGAAATTAAGGCTAGCTGAGACAAACTTTCATGCAACTGCTCAGCTATAATTTTGGCATAGTCGACAGCATTACCAACATCTAGGATGGCCTACACAAAAATGTACATCCAGTCTTTCCAGTTGGTATCTATGAGATTACCTCTAACCCTATTTAACATTACTGTTATATCCCTTACTTCTCTAAATAGGTGATCTTTTCGGATCGGTCTAGGTAGATGTGAACCTCCCTTTTCTAGGTTTAGCAACCAGTCTCTAGCTATGTTATTTCTATACTCCCTCTTGTGTTTCTCAGAGCTGGCTATAGCTTTATCAATACTCCAATCCCATAGACCTCAGCTGATGGAATTCTAAGAGCGGCCATCATTACCGTTCTATCGATATTCACTAGGACTTCTCCACTTTTTGTTTTAATGCACCTCTTAGATTTGTTGTATCTATTGTGGCATTCTATCACTAGTTCGAGGCATGGAATTACTTCAGGGAAACCGGTGGCTTCTAACAGACCACTCTCTACAATCCTAACAGATATGGCCTCATCAACTATTTTCCTTAACCTTTGGACAATTTCTCTGATATCATCATCCATTATCACCGTATCCCTCATTTTACGTAAACAACTACTAACTGGGGAAAATTTACTTTCCTTCATGAATTTTACTTTGGAAGAAGACATACTGAAACATAACCTTGTAAAATTCTTACGAAGACAACTCTTTTTCTTTTAAAATGAAGAAGCTCAAATGAATTACAGGGCCAAGGTTGCTGTAGAACTCACTGTTTTCTTACCTTTCGAGAATGTTACCTCGCCTCTCCCAAAATGCCTCCAAAAGATAGTAGAGCTGAATAAAGAAATGCAAAGAGAGGGAAAATAAATACACACTTGTTTCGATTCCCTAGTTTTCAAGAGAGTTGTCGTGCAATCAATGTTTAAACTGCAATAAATGTTAACAACCTGTTAACACGCTTTACTTCAGAAAAATAATCCCAAGAGATGAGGTTGCCCTGCTTTCTCCGGTCACATTAATCATTTCATTGTTAGTTTATACAGATTTGGCTTGCCAGCTTATATCTGGGTATTATTACACTTCAAAATTTGATCCTTTAACCATTAAAATTGGGTTCAAAGTACACAATTCGAAATGTTTTAATTAATATGCACACTTGACAAATGTGGTGGACCCCAAGGGCTTCTATAAGAAGCTCGAAAAAATATGAATCGTGATATTAAAAACATTGTGTTGGGAGACTTCCTAATACAAAACTGTCGAAGTGCACATTTAAACATGAACTTTGAACCATGAAGTTTGGGGTTCAAAGTTCAAGATTCATTTTAACATTTACAAATGAACAAGTGACCGCGACTGGGAAAAACCTTTATACCATGACGCTGCCTATACATGATGCTTTTGGAGAAAAGTATATTGAACTTTGAACCTTGAACCGACAGGTTCAAGTTCAAAGTTCAAGGTTCAATTTACAACTTGAACTTTGACAAAGCTTGGAAAAATGCCGCATATAAATAAGATAAAGTTTAATTGATGGGCAACTCCAACTAGGGATTAGGACTGTGAAGGATTAAAAAAGGGATCCAAGCTCTCTGGTTTCACACTAAGAAAAAAGACAACACACCCAACTAACCTACATCACAACAACAACATATGTACAAAGAAGCACCAAACTTAATTACAACTCATAAAGCTTCAGGTCTTGCCCATTATAAGATAAGGGCATTTCTATTCCATCGGCGTACCTGAGCTTGAAAGAATTAGGTCCCAATACTTGACTAATTTCAAAAGGCCCATTCCAAAGGGACTCAAATTTACCGTGGGCACCTTGAGGCTCTGTCCTTTTATCCCATAGCAACACTTTATCATTTTCCATGAATTTCCTGGGCCTGGCTCGCCTATCAAAACTTTTCTTCACTCGAGATTGATGCAGTGCTATGCGGTTTATCATCTCCTCTCGTTCTTCATGTATCTTACTTAAGTACATGATCCTTTTATCCAACCCATCAGAAAAGGTTTGATCTTCAATTACCTTCTGCAGTTTTATGGTTGCAAGCTCTAGAGGAAGTGAGGGTTGAGCTTCTACTCCATAGACCAATTCAAACGGAGTCATACCTATAGCTCTCTTAGGAGAAGTACGATCAGCCCAAAGAGCTTCAAACAATCTCTTATGCCAGTCTTTAGAATTTTCACTCACTAGCTTCTTCATAATACTGATTAAATTTTTATTGGTGGATTTTGCTTGCCCATTGCCTTGGGGAAAGTAATCAGATGAGTGTGCTAATTGAATCCCATTGTCATAGTAGAAAATTTGCATCTCTTGAGAAGATAAATTATGTGCATTATCATCAACAATCTTTGCAGGAACACCAAATCTAACCAAAATATTCTGCTTCAAGAAAGAACATACCACCTCAGTAGTATTTTTCTCACCGCAACAGCTTCCACCCATTTAGTAAAATAATCTGTAGCTGTTAAAATGTGGGTATGTCCGGCACTTGATGGGGGATTTATTGGTCCTATAAAATCTAAGCCCCATTGCTTGAATGGTTCATCAATTATCACTGGTCTTAAAGGCAAAGCAGCTAAATGTGGCTTACCTAAAAATAGCTTGCATTTTTCGCATTGTGCTACCCATTTGTATGCATCTTTAAACATTCCAAGCTAGTAATAACAATTCCTCAAAATTTTGAAAGCTATTACTGTTAAGGAGAAATGCCCGCCACATGCTTCACTATGGAATGACCAAAGCAATTTCTTCTATTGGTCTTCATCTACACACCTAAGAAACATTCCATCTAGACCTCTTTTATATAGAATATCATCCACTATAACATACTTGGCTTCTTTAAGCTTCAAGTTTCTCTTCTCTTTTGCTGTAAAATGAGTCGGACACTCTCCATATGTGAGATAATAAGCTACATCAGAGAACCAAGTGTCTTTCAATCCTGTACATAAGGATAAGGAAATATCACCTTCAGGAATCACATCATTTTTCACGATCAATTTGCACAGGCCTTGGCCCCTGATCAATTTGGTAGGTTTAATCTCTAAATCAAACTCTTGAACTTTAGCCACCCAATTAGTTCTCTTATTCATGGATACCTCCTATTGGGTTAGTATACTCTTGACAACAGAATTTGGAACATACAAAGTGGAATGAGAATGCAGAATATAATACTGGAATTCCTTGATGGCCTTTACTACTGCATAAGCCTATTTTTTTGTGGGTGAATACTTCAATTCATGATTCTTTAAAGGAACACTCATAAAAGAAATGGACACTTCTTTACCTGCCTCATTCTTTTGTAATAGGACTCCTGACATAGTGTGCTTAGACGCATAACAATGTATCACAAAGTCTTTACGGACATTTGGATGAGCAAGGATTGGAGCTTGTGCAATTGCTTCTTTAACTTCATCAAAAGACTTTTTAGCCTCATCATTCCATCTAAAAGTCTACTTCTGGCTTAACAAATTGACCATAGGTCTAGTTGTTTCTGAAAAATCTGGCACAAATCTCCTCAGGAAGTTGATTTTCCCGAAGAAAGACCTTATTCCACTCCTGTGAGATGGTAAACACAGTTGCTGAATCACCTGTACCCTCTCTCGGTCTATTGCAATTCCCTTTTCTGAAACTATGTGACCTAACAATTTTCCCTCAATCACACAGAAGATTGATTTCTTGGGATTTAGAGATATCCCTTGGTTCCTGCATTCTTGGAGAATAAGCTTTAGATCTTTAGGATGCTTCTTTCTTCTACGGGAGAAAACAGTCATATCATCAAGGTACACCACAATCACTTTATTCATTAGATGGCTGAAGGAAGAATTCATGGCTCACTGGAATGTTGCTCCTACGTTGATCAGACTGAATGGAATTCAGTTATATGCAAATGTACCCCAAGGGGTAGTGAATGTCATTTTGTGTTGATCCTTTGGAGCCACACTAATCTGGTTATACCCTGAAAACCCATCCAGCATTGACATCATTTCAGACCCTACCACCATCTGAAGAATATGGTCCATATTGGGGAGAGCAAAGTTGCCTTTCACACTTGATTGATTAAGATTCCTGAAATCAACACAAATTCAAATTTCTCCATTCTTCTTACGAACATGAACAATGTTCACTACCCAGGTAGAATGATGGATTGGGTAAATTATCTTAGCTTTTAGCATTTTATCTACCTCTTGGAAGATAGCATCAGACACTCTAGGGTTATAATTTCTTAATTTTTGCCTGAAAGGCTTGGCTCCTGGCTTTAGAGGAATGTGATGCTAGAATTTCCCTTTCCTAAAATCCTTTAAATCTTCATACGACCATGCAAACACATCTCTGAACTCTCGTAGTAATTTAGTGAATACCTCTTTCTCTGTAGGACTGTAGCATGTACATAAGCTGACTAACTTAGGGTCTTCATTATTCCCAATATTGATTTTCTCATAACTACCAGGTTGTTCTTCTTTTGTCCCATCAGCATGGTCCAAAAAGAAATCTTTACGATCAAACAAATTTTCCATATTTACAAGACATCTAGGAATATGATTTCCTTTTAATTGAATAACATCTATTCCTTTTTCAACTTTCTAATCAGAACATAACTCTTGGCATTCAGATTATGAACCTTCGAAAAAGACAAAGGAAAACTTTTCCATACCCTAAAGAAAAGACAACACATGAGCATCATCGTTGAAAACTTGCCAAGAATTTGCATTGTCTAGAACATTAGATTGAATAATGAGCTCAATGGTATACCGATCACTGTCGAAATCAAGATGAGGAATTAACAGCGCTGCAGAACCGGCTTGGGCATCTGCTTTGGAATTCTGCTCTCTAGGAATGGAATCAATTGAAAATGCCAGAAATCCTTCTATTTCATCCCAGAATCTATTCCTGTAGTGTTTCATTCTATCATTCCTCATTGCATATTTTCCTTTTACTTGTTTCACAATTAACTCGGCATCTCCTTTTGCTTCAAGTACTTTAATGCCTTTTATTTTTGCTTCTTGAATCCCTAGTAACAAAGCTTCATACTCTGCACTATTGTTAGTGTTCTCAAATTCAAGCTTATAGGCAAAAGGGAATTTTTTCATCAATTAGAGATATCAATACCACCCCAGCACCTGAACCAGTAGATGAAAATCTCCCATCAAATTCTAAGGTCCATAGTTCCTCATTATCAAGATATTTTTCATTCATGACATCAATTTCTGACATGATCAAATAGTTAGAGAAATCAGTCTCCTGGTACAAAATGTGAGACTTAGGATCAGCAAAGGGAAAAATAGTGTATTTGCACTTAGTCTCAGGTTGTAGAGCAACCTTCTTATCCCCAATGGGAACAATAGTCTGAGACCAATCTAATTTGATCTCCCCACCCAGATTTCTACAAAAGGTTTTGCTTAAAAGCATACTGTAACTAGCTGGTATGTCAGCAATCAAAATGGTCAACTTGAGCCTTTTTTTAGGGAATGTTGTTAGAAAGTAAAGTCCAACAAGATAACTGAGAGGGGGGGGTGAATTAGTTATCTGACGATTATAAATTTTGTCAACTTCAACAACATTTAACCATGTAAGCAATATAATTACCAACCATAGAAAGATATTCATACACAATGACACAATAACACAAGATATGTTGACTAGGGAACCTCTTGATCAAAGAGTAAACCCTGGTGGGAATGATGCCCAAAAAGATGCACTAATATGAATATTCCTTGTGAAATGATGGACTCTATTAGGAGTCTTATGAAATACATTCAGTACATATGAATCCCTATTAGGAGATTTTGAATCCCTGTTAAAAGATTCTAACCTTGTTAGGAGTTATGGAAGACAGAAGGACCCACTGCCCAAACAACTTCAATGGTAAGATCATTGAACACATTGTCCAACTGACCTTAAGATTATTCAATAGAATAATATGAAATATGTTACCTCCTCACTGTGCCAAACTGCACTCACTACTACACCAGATCTCAATTTCAGATCTCTGTACTTCGCATGTCTTCCTTCACAATTTCACTTTCACAACTTCATTGGCTCTTTTCTTCACTTCATACATGCATTCGCATTCAACCATACCATACTTAAATTATATACACATTTCAACAAGGAAAAACATTCCTTCCTTTATACCACACTCAAATAATTACAAATGAGTTGGCACACAATTACAAAATAAAAGTTTCCACATGCTACATCAAAATTACACAAAATTGTCAGTTTCTAAATATAATAAATCTTCACTCACGTGACCTTGAAGTTTGCACTGTGAACCATGTCACTATCAATGTGTCTCAAAATTTCCTTTAACTACGCAAAACTAGATTCTGTCTCGATTAGGAGATATCATCCGATTTCCACAAACCGCTACTCAGGAACACTGCCTGAATACTGCTTCCACCAAAATGCTCATAACTTTCATGAATAAATGAATTACTTGCTGCGCTCTTAACCATAGACATATAACATATCAAAGAATATAACCTCAACATCACATAGCTCCAACTGCAATATCCCACGTGTGCTAATCAAAACACTATCTGCTTCTCTGCGAGTCTCCGGAAGATCATTGTGTTGACATCAATAACAATCATAGTCATGAATGCAACAACAAATGCTACAGAATGACTACCAAGAATTCATTCCTAACAATCTCCCCCATTGGCATTGATGGCAACATAGATGAAAAACATCCAATGTTCCAAAAATCTAGTACTGCAACACTGCTTCTCTGACAAACATTTTCAAGTTCTCTTCATCAATCAAATCTTGATTTGTTATCCTATTCAGTTCTCTCATATTGTTTTTCATGCATACTTCTCCTCCATTGACATCAATGACAAAAATTTAATCACTATGTCAACAACAACTCAATGTCAAAAGACACTATTTAGAAAATTATATTCACAAGAGTCCTCATGACTCAGCTTAGATACACACACTCCCCCATAGAGGAAGTACCAACATCTCATCCAGAAGAAAGATAGGGCTCATATACCACTGGACAGATGCAACCAACTACATCATTACTCAAAAGTAGGCTAGGGCATAACCCCAAGCATACCTCTCAGATACTCAAATGTATCTTTAGGAAAAGGCTTTGTAAATATGTCTGCTATCTGTTCCTTTGTAATTATGTACTCTAGTCTGACTTCTTTCTCAACAAATTTCTCTCTTACAACATGATACTTGATCTCTATATGCTTTATCTTAGAATGCAATACAGGATTCTTAGACATACTAACTGTGTGTGTGAAAATTGTACCTGATCTGTAGACACAACACTCAAGAAAACATTAGAGGTTAGTGATAATCAAAATCGTGCAAAATTGAAAGCTATCTAACCAAGCGATTTACTGCCTTCTAGTAGGTGCAAGATTAATGTTCTCAGATTGTTATCGAGATCAGTGACCTAGACGACACCTAAATGAAAGATTTGAATGCAATTGATCTAGATATGAATTGAATGCAATTAATCTATATTTTTTTGATTTTCTATGCAATAATAATGAAAAACTGATATGAATCTATGCTAATATGAAAATTGATATGCTAAAATGATCTAACAATGATATGAAAAAGAATCTAAATGAATGTAAAAAAATAAAAACAAATTGATCTCACAATAGCCTTGATTCGCAATAAGCTTTGATTCTCCCAATTCCAATTCTCCAACGTGATTGTGCAAAAATATGAGATGCTTGGATGCAAATTTGAGAGATGATTGAGAGATGAATTATGAAGAGCTAAGCCTTATTTTTATAGAAATCCAAGGCTTTGGAGGTTGTGAAAGAAAGCCATAAATCACTCAAATAACTCAGGTTGATTTTTGAGTTATTTTGAAATAACAGATAATTAAGTCACAAAAATCATGCAAAAGCATAGTTCAACTCGAATTAGAAGTTTAGATCCACTTTAAAACTCAAAAAGATGTTGAGTTTCAAAAAGCTAACAACTTGCATTGATTTTCCAATTTTGAGTTTAACTGGTCCTTGAATGTGCACATGGATAATTAAGATTTAATAAATAAATAAAATGATTTATTCTCAACTTAACTGCTTTTTGAAATAAAATAATTAATTTATGGGTTAATTAACTATTTTACCAAACTTTTATTAAAAATTATATTATTAAATAATGACAACATGCTTTAATTAATTAAATAAGAATTTAATCAATTATTTATAGGAATTTTGATTTATTGTCAAAATTAAATAATACAATTAATACTAGATAGAATTAAATTTAATTACATAATTAAGTGGCAAATATTAAATCTAATTAATTAAATATGAAAATATTCAATTAATTAAACTTTAGGATAAATGTGATTTATTGCCAAATAATTATAAAATTAAAGATAATTATGATGATTAGGAATATTACTAGAAATATTCTCCGATGCAGAATTTAAGATAATTAATTATGATTTGATGATGTTTAGATGTGCCTTAGGTTAGGACTTTGATGTCGATTTCATTCGATATGTAGATGTAGGATATTAATGAACTTATAGCCCATTTTTGGGGTATTACATTTTGCCCCTCTTTGAATTACTGTGTGAAGCGCAGTGGTTCAAAGAAAGTCTGTGTTTGATAAAGATATGAAACTGATCCAAAATTGATAATTGATATGAGACAGAAGCTGATTGATATTGATTTGATATGGAGATAATAGGTCCTGAATGACCAAAGATAATGTTCACTGTAACAACAAATGAACCTATGATTGCGAAAAAGTGTCAAAACACCTGATTCCAAACCTTAGGATTGCAAAGAAGTGAGTGACCGGTTCTAGACTCGATTGTCTTAGCAGAACTAGCAGGTATCACATCCGAATCCTTCAGTTGCCGAAGAACCAAGGAAAGAACACTATGATCCGATGGTTGCAAAAACTGATACAGTTTACAAGATTAGGAGAATACTAGATTGATATGGATCGACGATGAATCTGATATGCCCGAAGTGATGATAGATTTGCCCCGAGCAATGAGGTCTTTTTTGATGAATCAGTAACTAGACGTGATTGTTGTCTTGATTACTGATGAAAGATTTGATAGAAATTGATTTACAGACTTTGAATGATGTGTAATACCATGCCTCCTTTGGGATTAAAATTGAAATCTGACAAGAAAAGTCAGCGTTGATAGTTTAGAAGCATGTTAATTGATTTGAGAAGTGGTTAAACACATTCAAGAATGTATTATGCATCATTTGGAGGTCTTGGAGACCAAGTTTGACTAGGTTTGACCATGAGTTGACCATGGTTGACCAAGTTAAATTTTTTATAGTTTGATGTTAGATAATCAGTTAAGTTGAATATTGGATTTCTGTGATGATTGAAGGTCGATTATGCAAGTAGTTAATAATATGAATGATCTCAGATTTGAATTTTGATCCCGAAAAAGGATTCTACTTGCTGCTTCGTTGGAGGAACCTTCATGTGAGATTCAACTCTTGTTAGATTTGAAGAATTGATATGAAGAATTGTTTAAGCATTGAAGTTCGTTTAGCCATTGTGAGATCATGCAACATGCAAAATGAAATGCAACCTAAGACCTAGGACCTACTCACTGATCATATGTCGATTTGTTATCATCATTGAACTTTTAGGTAACCGGATAAATCAATACAATGCCCACTGGCTATGAAACCATAGACATATGAATATCGATTTGTATGCACAAGAATCAATACAACATCCACTGGCTAGGGAACCATGGACATATGAATATTGATTTTTTTTTCAGAATGTCGGATTAGATATAAGCACCAAGGCACAAACACCAGGATGACCTGAATATCATGTCCATTTTGATATAGCAATTTGTATAAGCATCAAAACATAAACGTCGTGATGACCTGAATATGCCTTGCGTTGCAAACACATCAAACAGTTAAGAAATCATTCTAAATCCAATGTGAATTACCCATAGTGACCCTTTATCGTTCACATCCTTAGGCAAGATCGCGTTCCACAGTAGGAGAAAGAACTTACTCAAAAAGACAATAGTGAGATCAAACTTCTTTGAATTTTTTAGGTATCAATGGTCGAGGTACGCATGGCCATCCAATTCGAGATAGAGGCTCTTATAGTCGGACACCATTTCAATCCGGAATTTCCAAAGTTGTTAGATTTTCACATACAAGCAGAAGACAAAGAAAAGATTATGCCCCCAGTCATCACTCTCTAAATCCTGTAAAGGATATCATCGAAGAGCTCGAAGGGACACAATATGCAAAAATCTCAATGCGAATCAGTAAGCATACAAGGAGATAAAAGCATGTAAAAGCCTAGATTGTTTTCAGTTTGATGTTTGATTGTATTGTTGTTGATGCAAAATCCTTTCTGGAGACAACACTGACTGACTGACTCAGATGAAGCTTCAAAGGACTTTGACTAGATATGATCTGTCTAAGATACATGGGAGATCATAGGATATGACATTGATTGCCCCCAAGTGTTAAACATTGATAGGATATAGATGCTTGAGTTGATTGGTGTACATACCGACTTATTGAAAACTGGAAATGCAGAAACAAACCGGGAGATATGTACAAACTAAAGCAAGACTAAAGCTAGGAAAGAGTAAGATTGCACTGATAGATGGAGCATTTGGAACAAGTGGCGCCCGTTTGTCGGGTTTTCACCATCTTGACAGAGATTCTATTTTTGCTACCAAGGCGCTTGTTTCCAGGTTTTCACCAAGGCACTTTTTCTTTTTCTTTTTTTTTTTTTGTATTTTTCAAATTTTCAAAATTTTTTTTTGATTTTTGATATTTTTTTGATTTTTTTGTACTTTTGATATTTTTAAATTTTTTTTGAATTTTTGATATTTTTTTGATTTTTTTGCGAATCATCAAGGCGCCTATTGCTAGGTTTTCACCAAGATGTTCATTTTTTTTAGGACTTTTTCCAATTTTAAAGATTTTTTAGGACATTTAACCATAGACTGAATGCCTTAGGCGTAGAATTTCTTCAGATGGAGAACATTGATTGGTTCTCGGAGCTGTTCTCCTTCAGTCGTTGAGAGTTGATAGGCACCAGAGCTAAAAGTAGCAGTGATGACAAAGGGACCCAGCCAGTTGGGTTCGAACTTCCCCTTGCGTTCTCGATGGGATTGATTTTTAGGATTTTCTCTCAAGACTAGATCACCAACTTGAAATTATCTGTGTCTGACTTTTTTTGTTGTAGCCTCTAGACATTCTCTTCTGATATACTCTAAGATGATCATACACTACTTGTCTGCGCTCATCTAGTAGTTCAAATTCTTGCAACCTAGACACTTTGTAGTCATCATCAGTTACTAGACCATGCATTTTGATTCTTAGTGATGGGATTTCAACCTCAATAGGTAGTACCACCTTAGACCCATAAACTAAAGTGAAAGGTGTAGCCCCTGTAGGTGTTCTGATACTTAATCTGATACTTGTTCTGATACTGGTTCTGATACTGGTTCTGATACTGGTTCTGATACTTGTTCTGATACTAGTTCTGATACTTGGTATACTTGATAGCATCTTTTTCCATTGTAAACTCCCAAGCAAGATCATATCATGCAGTCCCAATGTCTAGCAAGGTGGAGAACAAGAGGCATTGACAAGCTGGTCGATGAGATGGAAGATAAGAGAATGAAGGAGAATAAAGGGAAGAAATCCTCAAGGGAAAACTCCTCAAGAATACTCAAGCTAGAGAAAAATTGTCATGTAAAGCGCATTTGAACAAGTAATGAAAGGCCAACATAGAATAAGTCACAAAAGTGTAATGCAATAGCAGGAAAGGATGCAATCCAAAGGAGTAGACATGTCAAGAGGCTTCATAGCACCGTGTTTTACTCTCTTTTTCTTTTTTTATTAGATTAAGACCAAAGGGGAAAATGATAGCGATAGGTTAAAATGAATGGAGGAAGATGGATATGAAGGCTAAACATGGAAGGAATGAAAGCAAGATCATCATAAGATAGCTCACAAAATAGCCAAATATTCATGTATAGATGAACCGTGTCAAGATCAAAGAGAGAAGATGGAATGGATGAAATATGTAGAAGAACTACGCATGATGCCTAATTGTCAGGTTTTCATCATGGTACTTATCCAAGGCACCACAAGGGAGTGGTTTTCACCATAGGATGAATTTATTTCTCTTTACTTTTGCTACCAAGGCACCTGTTTCCAAGTTTTCACGAAGACACATTTTCATCATTTTTTTATTATTATTTTTTTAAAATTTTTTGGAAGAAGGCAAGCTTTTTAGATAGTGCTTCTTGAAAGGATAAACCATGATATACCAAGGATTCAAATGATATGCTTAAAGATGCTAATAGGGAAAGGGAGATGGAAGAGAAAAATGGAAGATAAGGTTTTATGTAAAGCGAGTGAGGTTGGAAGATAGGAGGAATAGGCAAATGAGGAAAAAGGATATAAGGTAGAAGGATAACGAATGTAAGGATTGTGAAAAGGTAGATGGATAGGAAGACAAGATCAACGTCAACACATACCTTAAGGGTGGTGAGAGGATGGAGGAATCGTAAATAAAGGAATACATGAAGGAATATGGCGAATGGATAGCAGAGGTTGTGGTTTAGGCGCATGGAATGGAGGAATGCTTTTGGAAGAAGATGAAGTGGAAGTCTTTGGAAGCTTGAATGTCAACTTCACTTGTTGCTCAACACCAGACTCTTTCAAGAGAGACTTTGGAATCCATATAGCCATAGGCTTTTCATTTCTTTTTGATAATTTGGAGAGAATATCTTCAATTATGGATTTTGGAACCCATACTTGTCTTATAGTTTTTTTCTTAGATATCTCTTTGGACTTTATGCTTCCATGTCTATTAGACGAGACATGGTGATCTTTTTTTGATGGATTCTTGTATTGCTTCTTTTTCTTGTATTGAACATTCAAGTTACTTCCAAAGAACTTGGGACTTGTGGAAGAAGAAGGAGGATATGACTGATTTAGATGGGTGGGTGGATGAAAAGGATTCAGGGGTATGCATCTATGTTGATCTTGAGGAAAGATAGGAGATGGAGGGATGTAAGATCCTAAGATGGATGGAAAATTAGGAGAGTTAGGAGGGGAAAGTGGAGGGACATAGGGACCCAAGATGGAAGGCAGATGTGAAGCCCTTAGTAGTGGTGGAAGAGGTCCAAGGATGGAAGTGGAAGATGCAAAAGGATAATCAATAAGTTCATCAACATCTATATGGCAACCAAGGATATCAGCATCTTTAGAGTGAGCATTAAGATTTTCAATAGGATCGTGAACATCTTGAATATGAGCACCTTCTTTGATAGGATTGTTCAAAGCTTGCAAAGACTTAGGAAGAGTAGAAAGTGGAAGCGAACATGGAGTGGTAGAACAAGAAGATGGAAGACTTTGATCTTGACAAGGATCTTTGGATAGCATAAGCGCATAATTTTTCTCTTGATTGTCAATGGGCTTAACATTGGAAGTAACAACACCATTTTTAACAACATTAATGGAAGTATCATCTTTGAAAAGCGAAAGTGTAGTAAGGTTATTTTGATTGTCAATAAGTTCAACAGTGTAAGTAGTAGCTTGATCTTGCTTAGGAGAAGACTTAAGATATGGTGGCATGAAGGGGAAAGGGCATGCGGGATCAAAAGAACCATGGACTAGATAAGAGACATCATGAAAAGGAGTGGATGACATGGAGGGTTCTTGATTTTGATCTTTCTTTATGTTCTTTTCTTCATCATTTTTAGAGTCCTCTTGACATGGAGCCACTTCTAAGGACAATGAAGCATGTTGGGATTGTATGGATGACTTTGGAAGAGATGGTGGAGGACTAGCTGAAGTAGGCATTGTAGCATATGAAGGTTTAGGCTCTTTAGGTTTAGCATTATTAAAAGTATTAGCAGCCAAGTGAAGGTTAGCTTGAATTTCTTGAAGAGGTAGCCTTGGAGGATAACTATAGGGAACCACATGAAAAGTATCAGGGCTTGTGTCGGATGAAGGTTCTGTGAAAGATTTGAAAGACTCAGAAGCTTTAGGAAATGTACGGGTATTGGAGGAAGTAGGGGATGGAAGGGAACCATCACTAGATAAAAGTTCAACATTAACATGATCTTGCTTGAGAGTGTAATCTTTATTTTCAGCATGAGAGTTCTTAGAGGAGAGATCCTTATAGTATTGACGTTTCAAGCTAGCACGATGCATTTTATAGTCCTCAGTAGTAGTAAATGGATCATAATCAAGGTATTGTCCACAAAAGTCATCAAAGTCTCTTTCAAAATCAAAATCATATGGATCACCATCACGATCTATCCAATGTGATGACCCATTTGTAGTAAGTAGGAACACACGACGAGGACTCTTAGGAACAGAGGTGTCATAGGTATCATTACATTGTCTATCGTCATAGTCATCATAGTCTCCAAAGCTTGATGTGTCACTCTCTGTGGAAGAAGTATCATAAGGGTTGTCACGTTGCTCACATTTTGTCTGAGGGCATGGTGACATGTACAAGTCTTTATCAAATGGAAAAGAGCATAGAGTTTCCATGGAGAACTCTTTAGGTTCCTTTTCTTTCTCAAGTTTGTCAAGCTGGACTTGCATAGCTTGTAGCTGCTTCATCATAGTGGTGATTAGAGCTTCTTCCTCTTGTGTACTAATTTTTTTGAGACATGTGTATTGATTCTCAATAGCTATTGCTCTGTTCTTGACATGGTGATTTGTTTGATAGATTCTGGAAATAGGCTGAAAAAGATAAATATTTGGCAATTCTGACAACTTTCAAAATTTTTCCAAACGACACTCTGCAGACTCGTACGACAGTTGGGTAGCAATGAAACGACAGTTGAAAAAATCGTACGACAGTTGGGTAGCAAAGAAACTACAGTTGAAAATCTCATACAACAGTTGCAAGATTTTGACTTTGAGAATTTGCTGGCATGAAAACTCATATGACACTGGGTACTCAATTATACGACAGATGGGCAGTAATGAAATGACACTTGGTAGAAGCTTGTATGACTTTCTAACTTCCTGAGATGACTTTTGACTCCAGAAAAGGATTTTACTTCAGATTTTGCAAATTTTGAGTTTTTCAGATTTGAATTGTTTGCAAATTTCAATGTCCAGATTTGAAGATTGTAACAGATTTGTCCGTTTTCAATAACCAGATAGATAAACAAGCATGCAAAATAGCAAGCAAGTGATTTCGAGCATGTCTAAAAATAATGAATAAGGGCAAAAGCAACCTTGCACATGAATAATCAAGTGACTTATTCGTTCTAATCCTCAGAAGTGCTAATTGTGTATGTTCCAAAAATATTTTATAATAATGCACATATACCCTATAAAATGAAAATTTGGCCTTGCTAGGGTTTTTAGTAATGGTTTGACTCTGCAACTTTTATGATCCAAAGGGGTGAAATCTAATCCTAGCGCACCAGGGTTTTGACACAGTCTGAGAACTTAATCTTTAGGAGCTGTTAGGGAGATCTGACAACCCAACAATGAACCATACCCGTGGAGATTTCTTCCACAAGGACATTTATATAGCGGCTGTCACTACCACGGTGAAAATGGCTATTACCGCTTGAGGTTCCGTCAATGGAGTTTACCTTGTGAAAGGATTGTCCACTACGGTTAACCCTCTCTAAAGGTGACTCACAGTAGTATACCACAAGGGGACTTGGCTCCAGATCTAAGGTTTTTGACACCTTTTCACTTTTAACCCAAACAAAGCAAGCAGATTAATCTGACACGCTAAGATAAAATTTTGTTTCACCAAGGTCTATGATGCCAACTCCACGTGATCTATTAACCTCTCCTAAGAGAGAATGTATCAATCAATAAGAGAAGGCACACTAACCAATTTTGATTCACCAAAGCTCGTGATGTCAACCCCACATGATCTATCAACCTCTCATGGGAGAGAATGTATCGATCAATAAGAGAAGATGCACTAACCAAGTTGAATGTGAAACGCACTAAGTATCCTCCCTACCTACAAGGATTCTATCGTCAAAAAAGATTTCTTTAGGAATCCAATCTTTCAAGAATCACGAATAGTGTTCATAGGGCCTAATTACTATGTGAGCATAGATATATTTCCGAAAGCAAATCTACCAAAAGTACCCAAAAAGTAGAAAAATGAACACTTAACGCTTAAAGTGAATATGAGATGAGTCCACAAGGTGGAACACTTAACACCTCACACAAGCTGAAAATGAGTCCCCAACTTAGAAAACAAGTGAGTTCCTAAAAGCACAAAAGGGTTGCCAAGTGGAACACTTAATGCTTCTATCCTGTTGACCCCTCCCCTTTATGGCGCTGAGATTGCAACCACGGGGCGAAAATATGGGGCCGACAGATTAGCGAGTCCAATAACCCAAGATAGCAATCAAGATCAATCACAAGTATCTAAGACTACTTAATGAATCCTTAAGGGGTCACAACCTAGTATCAATTATGCAAGTGTGTAAAACAAAAGCATGAAAAGAATCACCCAAGCTAGACACACGAGAGATTTATTTTAAGTCCTAAATCGAAATGTCATTAGATGAAGGAGAATACCTGAGATCCTTGCAACGCGCTTAGTAGATTTTACCTGATTTTTAGCAATTTTTGTTGAGCTTTTCCATGCAAGCAAGTGACGAACTCTCCAACAAGCAAACAAGTAAACAAGATATGCAAAATATATTCAACTTATGAAAACTATAGGGTTAGCTCTAAGAATCAATTATTATTAGTAATAATAACCAGCAATTAACCCAAATGACAACTCATATCATTCATTGAACCATGTTAAAAAAAAAAGTGCATATCCATCACAATTTTTTTTTTTTTTTTGCTGCATTTGACCTAGTCAACAAGATCTAATTTTTTTGATATGATTTTGGCTACAAAAATAGAAATTCAGAACAGAGACCCCTACTTAAAAATAAAGAGCTTTCCAAAAATGTAAAAATTTTAGAAAAATCTCTTAATTTGTGCCCTAGAGACCCGTTTTATGAAAACAGACCAATTTTTAAAAATTGACTATTTGAGCTACTATATCATGTCCAAATTTAAAACACAAAGAATGGACCCCCTGTATAATTTAAGGAACTTTCCAAAAATATAAAAATTTCTGAAAAATATGATGATTTGCGTCAGATATTAATTTTTTCTAAAATTTCAAGAAAAAATTATTAAAAATTCAAAACATCTCAAAAAATTCTAAATTTTTTACTGTAGCTTTCTTGATATGTCGCCAACCTGCTAAAAATATTTTAGACCAAAACATTAAGCCGTTTGGGAGATAAAATTAAATTTTTAAAACTTTGGGGTTTTAGCTCCCAAAAAAAATTAAAACCGGCATACAAAGGTGGGTTGCCCCACGGTGGGTGCCAGAAATGTGTGTGAAAATTGTACTTGATCTGTAGACACAACACTCAGTAAAATATTAGAGGTTAGTGATAATCAAAATCGTGCAAAATTGAAAGCTATCTAACCAAGCGATTTACTGCCTTCTAGTAGGTGCGAGATTAATGTTGTCAGGTTGTTATCGAGATCAGTGACCTAGACGACACCTAAACAAAAGATTTGAATGCAATTGATCTAGATATGAATTGAATACAATTAATCTATATTTTTTTGATTTTCTATGCAATAATAATGAAAAATTGATATGAATCTATGCTAATATGGAAATTGATATGCTAAAATGATCTAACAATGATATGAAAAAGAATCTAAATGAATGTAAAAAGATAAAAACAAATTGATCTCACAATAGCCTTGATTCGCAATAAGCTTTGATTCTCCCAATTCTAATTCTCCAACGTGATTGTGCAAAAATATGAGATGCTTGGATGCAAATTTGAGAGATGATTGAGAGATGAATTATGAAGAGCTAAGCCTTGTTTTTATAGAAATCCAAGGCTTTGGAGGTTGTGAAAGAAAGTAATAAATCACTCCAATAACTCAGGTTGATTTTTGAGTTATTTTGAAATAACAGATAATTAAGTCACAAAAATTATGCAAAAGCATAGTTCAACTCGAATTAGAAGTTTAGATCCACTTTAAAACTCAAAAAGATGTTGAGTTTCAAAAAGCTAACAACTTGCATTGATTTTCCAATTTTGAGTTTAATTGGTCTTTGAATGTGCACATGGATAATTAAGATTTAATAAATAAATAAAATGATTTATTCTCAACTTAACTGCTTTTTGAAATAAAATAATTAATTTATGGGTTAATTAACTATTTTACCAAACTTTTATTAAAAATTATATTATTAAATAATGACAACATGCTTTAATTAATTAAATAAGAATTTAATCAATTATTCATAAGAATTTTGATTTATTGTCAAAATTAAATAATACAATTAATAATAGATAGAATTAAATTTAATTACATAATTAAGTGGCAAATATTAAATCTAATTAATTAAATATGAAAATATTCAATTAATCAAACTTTAGGATAAATGTGATTTATTGCCAAATAATTATAAAATTAAAGATAATTATGATGATTAGGAATATTACTAGAAATATTCTCCGATGCAGAATTTAAGATAATCAATTATGATTCGATGATGTTTAGATGTGCCTTAGGTTAGGACTTTGATGTTGATTTCGTTCGATATGTAGATGTAGGATATTAATGAACTTATAGCCCATTTTTGGGGTATTACATTTTGCCCCTCTTTGAATTACTGTGTGAAGCGCAGTGGTTCAAAGAAAGTCTGTGTTTGATAAAGATATGAAACTGATCCGAAATTGATAATTGATATGAGACAGAAGCTGATTGATATTGATTTGATATGGAGATAATAGGTCCTGAATGACCAAAGATAATGTTCACTGTAACAACAAATGAACCTATGATTGCGAAAAAGTGTCAAAACACCTGATTCCAAACCTTAGGATTGCAAAGAAGTGAGTGACCGGTTCTAGACTCGATTGTCTTAGCAGAACTAGCAGGTATCACATCCGAATCCTTCAGTTGCCGAAGAACCAAGGAAAGAACACTATGATCCGATGGTTGCAAAAACTGATACAGTTTACAAGATTAGGAGAATACTAGATTGATATGGATCGACGATGAATCTGATATGCCCCAAGTGATGATAGATTTGCCCTGAGCGATGAGGTCTTTTTTGATGAATCAGTAACTAGACGTGATTGTTGTCTTGATTACTGATGAAAGATTTGATAGAAATTGATTTACAGACTTTGAATGATGTGCAATACCATGCCCCCTTTGGGATTAAAATTGAAATCTGACAAGAAAAGTCAGCGTTGATAGTTTAGAAGCATGTTAATTGATTTGAGAAGTGGTTAAACACGTTCAAGAATGTATTATGCATCATTTGGAGGTCTTGGAGACCAAGGTTTGACCATGAGTTGACCATAGTTGACCAAGTTGAATTTTTGATAGTTTGATGTTAGATAATCAACACTACCTCCCCAATCAACATCTGTATATGGACATAGGGTAAAATCATCAGATTTTTCATACCACAATCCATAGTCCATTGTGCCTCTTAAATATCTCAATATCCTCTTTACTGCTACATATTCTCCAGGTTCAGCTTGAAATCTTGCTACCATTCCAACTGAATGTGCTATATCCAGTCTTGTGTGTGTCAAGTACTGCAATCCTCCAATCATGGATCTGTATTTCTTCTGCTCAACTGTCTGTGTTTCATCTTTACTAGATAGTTTGTGTCCTATAACCATAGGTTTTCCAATTGGTTTACAGTTCTCCATTCCAAATCTTTTCAAAAAATCATTCAAGTACTTTGTCTGACTTACAAAGATACTATCATTGTTCTGTGTTATCTGTAATCCCAAAAAGTATTTCATCTCACCAATCATACTCATTTCAAATTCTGTCTTCATTTCATCAGCAAATTTGTCACTAGCTTCATCTTCTCCTCCAAAAATAATGTCATCAACAAAAATAACTATAACCAACAAACTATTTTCAATTTCTTTTGTGTACAGATTGCTATTAGTTGTTCCTTTAGTAAATGCCAATTTTAACAAATACTTATCTAGTCTTGCATACCAAGTTCTAAGTGCTTGCTTTAGTCCATATAATGATTTCTTCAGTTTACATACCATGTCTCCTTCTTGAGTCAAAGGAAAACCTTCAGGCTACTCAATGTAGACTTCTTCCAATTCACCATTCAGAAATGCGAACTTCACATCCATCTGATATACTTTGAATTTCTTAAAAGCTGCATAGGTCAAAAACATTCTTACTGCTTCAAGTCTTGCTACTGGTGCAAAATTTTCTTCATAGTCAATTCCTTCTTGCTACGAGTATCCCTTACATACCAATCTTTCTTTATTTCTTACTACTTCTCCTTGTTCATTCATCTTGTTTCTGAATACCCATTTAGTTCCAATTACATTCTTGTCTTTAGGTCTAGGGACCAATTCCCATGTCTTGTTCTTTTCAATCTGATCTAGTTCTTCTTTCATAGCATTAATCCAATGTTCATCTTCACAAGCTTCACTAGTAGATTTAGGTTCAATTTGAGAAATCAAACATAAATGTACCTTATTCCGAGTCAGAATTCCTCTGTCCAAACTTCCAATAACTTGTTCAATAGGATGATGTCTTGATAAATACCTGTTCGGTGTCATAGTCTCAAATCTTGCTTCAACTATAGATTCTTCTCTAGATTCCTCTCTAGTTTTTTCAGCATGACTCTCATTCAACAATTCACTGTCAGTCTCATAGAATAACTCAGTAGTTTCAGTGTTAGGCTTAGGATGAGCTTCTTCATCAGATTCATAATCAAGCATTCTTTCTTGAATTTTGAACTTCTCATCAACTTAACATTTGCGCTCTCAACAATAGTTTTAGTTCTCTTATTGTAACAGCTATATGCTTTGCTCTTCAAAGAATATCCAAGAAAAATTCTTTCATCACTTCTAGGATCAAACTTTCCAATATCATCATCTCTCTTTATATAACATTTGCTTCCAAAAATTCTAAAATACTTAATTGAGGGTGCATGTCCAAACCATAATTCATAAGGTGTCTTGTCTGTATCTACTCTGATTTGTACTCTACTCATTGTATATACTGATGTATTCATTGCTTCTCTCCAGAATGTCTTTGCCAAATCATTCTCAAATAACATAACTCTTGCTGCTTCAGTCACTGATCTATTTCTTCTTTCTGCAAGACCATTTTGTTTAGGTGTTCTAGGGGCTGAAAATTGTCTCTTAATACCATTCACTTTACAAAAAGTGTTAAACTCTCTAGAAGTAAATTCTTCACATCTATCAAATCTCAAACATTTAATCTTCATTCCAGATTCATTCTCAACTTTATTCTTAATGATCTTAAACTTATCAAATGCTTCAAATTTTTCTTTAAGAAATGCAATCCACATCATTCTTGTAAAATCATCAACAAGAATCATAAAATACCTTTCTCCATAGAGTCCTCTAGTCCTAGTAGGACCTCTCAAGTCTGTATGAACAATCTCCATCTTCTCTGTTGATGTGAACTTCTTACTAGGAAATGAGCTTCTCTTCTGCTTAGCCATCACACATTCTTTGCAAATCATGTTATTAGGCTTCATAATTTTAGGCAAATCCCTTACTGCAAGTGTAGTACTCACTTTTATAATATTATCAAAGTTTATATGAAAAAACCTTCTATGCCATAACCAACTATCATCAATCTTATTAATCAAATAGGTCATCTCAGTAGGATTCAATTCAAATACATTACCTCTGGTTCTAGATCCAGTTCCAATCAGATTTCTATCTTTATCCTTTATCACGCAAGTTTTCTCAGTAAACCAAACTTGATATCCCTTATCAACTAACTGTCCAACACTCAAAAGATTATGTTTCAATCCATCCACAAAGTAAACATCATCAGTATTAGTCTTTCCATCAAGAGTAATATATCCTATACCTTTAATCAAACAAGGTGCATTGTTACCAACTCTATCAACTCCTCCATCATAATTGTTAAACTTTATGAACTTTTTCATGTCACCAATCATATGATGTGAACAACCACTGTCTATAATCCAATCAGCTTTCTTTTCAACTTGGGAAACTAGGGCTTTTTCTTCCTTAACACCAGATTTAGGATTCTCTTCTTTAATTGCTACAAATCCTATTTCATCATTGTTCTCAGTATCACTTTCACTTAGAGTTCTTTCTATACTAGCTTCAAGATTTTCATCATTAGCATAATAACATTCCTTAGATCTTCTAGGCTTGAAATTATTTATGTACTTTTTAATTCTCTTAGGACATTTAGATGCAAAATGACCATATTCTTGACAAGTCCAACATTTAAAAATTTTCTTACTGTCTGGTTCTCTTTTCACAAGCAAGGCAATACCTTTTTCAATCTTCTTGTCTTCTTCATTTCTAGATCTGCTGCTGCAAGCATAATCTCCACTCACACTGATGCTTCTTGACAAAGTAGGGTGAACACTAAGAGCACTGAATGTTGTCTCCATTCTAGGTAAGTCTCCTGATAACCTCAAGCTCATTTCTGCTGCTTCCAATCTTCCAACAAGAGTCTCTCTTGTAAAGTTCAAAGTACAATGTATAACTTGTTCAATCATCTGTGTTGTCTGCTTAAATACAGGAGTCAATGTCCTCAGAATTTTCTATATCACTTCATTCTCTGTCTTTGTTCCTCCACAAGATTTTATCCTTGCAATAATTTTTGACATTCTACCAATATAGCTTCTAACAGATTCATCTTCCATCATTCTTATATCTTCAAATGCAGATATCCAATTATGTAATCTAGCTTTCTTTGCATGTTCATCACCTTTAAAAGTAGAGTGTAAAGCTTTCCAAATTTCATGAGATTTTGTTAAACATTTTACCTGACTATATTCATTTTCTGGAAGTGCTGTCAAAAGTGCTTCTCTTGCAAGTATGTTACACATGAATAAATCTCTCTCATCATTAGAACATGTCTCAAGATTATCTTCTTCAATGATAGTCTTATCATTCTTTGTAATCAACCAATAACTTGGTCCTAAACATAGTAGATGTGTCTTCATCTTCTCTTTCCAACTGTCAAAATTTACTCCATCAAACTTAGGGCTTTTTTTCCTAAAATTCACCATGAATCTCCTTAAGCTATTAAACTTTCCTTTCAAGGACATGCCGCTTTGATGCCAATTGTTAGAAAGTAAA
This sequence comes from Chamaecyparis obtusa, assembly GCA_027943335.1. Taxonomy (NCBI): domain Eukaryota; kingdom Viridiplantae; phylum Streptophyta; class Pinopsida; order Cupressales; family Cupressaceae; genus Chamaecyparis; species Chamaecyparis obtusa. Next base: position 635,456 of record BSBK01002522.1, on the reverse strand, counting down.
GTCCAACAAGATAACTGAGAGGGGGGGGGGGGTGAATCAATTATCTGATAATTATAACTTTTATCAACTTCAAAAAACTTTAACCGTGTAAGAAATATAATTACCAACCATAGAAAGATATTCATACACAATGACACAATAACACAAGATATGTTGACTAAGGAACCTCTTGATCAAAGAGTAAACCCCGGTGGGAATGATGCCCAAAAAAGATGCACTAATATGAATATTCCTTGTGAAAGGATGGACTCTGTTAGGAGTCTTATGAAATACATTCAGTACATATGAATCCCTCTTAGGAGATTTTGAATCCCTATTAAAAGATTCTAACCTTGTTAGGACTTATGGAAGACAGAAGGACCCACTGCCCAAACTGCTTCAATGGTAAGATCACTGAACACATTGTCCAACTGACCTTAAGATTATTCAGCATAATAATATGAAATATGTTACCTCCTCACTGTGCCAAACCGCACTCACTACTACACCAGATCTCAATTTCAGATCACTGTACTTCACATGTCTTCCTTCACAATTTTGCTTTCACAACTTCATTGGCTCTTTTCTTCACTTCATACATGCATTCACATTCAACTATACCATACTTACATTATATACACATTACAACAAGGAAAAACATTCCTTCCTTTATTCTACACTCAAATAATTACAAATGAGTCGGCACACAATTACAAAATAAAAATTTCCACACGCTACATCAAAATTACACAAAACTGTCAGCTTCTAAATACAATAAATCTTCACTCATGCGACCTTGAAGTTTTCACTGTGAACCACATCACTATCAATGTGTCTCAAACTTCCCTTTAACTATGCAAAACTAGATTCTATCTCGATTAGGAGATATCATCCGATTTCCACGAACCGCTACTTAGGAACACTGCTTGAATACTGCTTCCACTAAAATGCTCATAACTTTCATGAATAAATGAATTACTTGCTGCGCTCTTAACCATAGACATATAACATATCAAAGAATATAACCTCAACATCGCATAGCTCCAACTACAATATCCCATGTGCGCTAATCAAAACACTATCTGCTTCTCTGCGAGTCTCTAGAAGATCACTGTGTTGACATCAATGACAATCATAGTCATGAATGCAATAACAACTGCTATAGAATGACTGCCAAACATTCCTTCCTAACAAATGTTGCTAATGCAACTTGGGCATCTTTGATTTGTCCAATCAAAGGACCTTGCTTGGAATCCATGGAGTAGCACCTACCAAAAGTTTTTGTTAAAGGCAGATCAAGGGCTTTTGCTACTGAAGAGGGCATAATGTTGTCAAAAGTGCTAGAATCTATAATACAATTACTAAGCTTATGACCATGGATGAACAATGATACATAAAAAGGGTTAGGTTTCCCTATTATAGGAGCAGGCTCTGAGGATTCAAGATTGATGATGGGCTCTTTAACCTCAGGTTGTTTAATGTTCAACTCATTAGGGATATCACTAGTGGACACAATATTCACTTGATTGAACTGTACAATAGGAGGAGAACCTTTCACATAAGCAACCAACTTGTCTAATTCACCAGGATTTGACTTCAAATATTTAGTAGGGGATATTTAAATTTTAGAAGACTTGCAGAATTATATGAAATCAAAATTTGGTTTAAAATCTGACCTTTTAAGAATTTTAATCTCTTCTAGTTCACTCCCTGGAGTCTTTGTGCTATTTCCAGCTTGACTCATTGGTTCCTTATCCTTCTTACCTTGAAATGGAGATAGAGAGTGACTATGAATTTTTCCACCCTGCTGTGCTCGAGTAAGCACTAAACATGAAGGATGCTCCAGAGTTGTTAGAATGTCACCACCTCATTCCAAGTCAAACTCATATTCAAGATAATAACTTACGGGTCGCTAGGTCCTCTAGAGTGATCTTCATTGCCAAGAATTTCCACAATGGTTTCTTTATTGGCCTCCATTTTCTTGTACTGCACCATTTCAGGAGAAGAATCTCTATCATGCTCATCAGTCAAGTGAAAGATACACATGTTATTTTTAGCAGGGGCTGCTTCAATCTGAAGTCTAGGCTAATGTGTTAAAGTATTTGACTGCTTTGTAAAATTTCCTATTCCTTGGTTTCCATACCTCTTAGGGATATCTTTATATGGAGTAGGGGTAGCTTTTGGTAATTTCCTTTTTAGGGTGATCATATCATTAACTAGTCTCTAAACAACAGGATCAGAAGATCCATCAGTAGAAGGTTGATTATTTGGAGTCTGAACCTCTCTTCTCCATTTACTAGTAGTAATCATGTCATCTTCAAGCTCTACTGCTAATGCTTGTGCAGTTGCTGGGTCTGCTACCCTTCCTCATCTAAGATGGAATTTGATATCTGGAGGCATAGCATTTACAAAGAAACCTTTTCTGTTCTTGTCATTGGGATGATGAGCATTTGGAATCTGCTGCAAGAGCTTATTAAATTTAGCCACAAACTCTCACATGGGTTCATGCATCTCCTTCTTTAATTGAGAGAGTTGCAACAATAAGGAGTGTTCATCATCGACTACTTTGAAGCGAGCCAAAAAAATAGTTCTCATACCATTCCAAGTTGTTGTTGACCCATGGGGTAAATGATGAAACTAATCTGCAGTAGTTTCAATCAAAGTCTAAACAAAAAGATGGATTGCCACATCTTCTATACCCACGCCTATAACACTACATGTGGTATTGAAAGAATTAATATGATCACTTGGGGAAACCTTGTCGTCACCACTGAATTTGGGTAAAACCTCTCTAGCCCCTTTGGGTAAAGCTTGTAGGTTAAAATTTGTTAGATCTAGAGGGCCAACCTGAGCACCCCATGGTTGATTTTGGGCCATGACTGGTAGAGAAAAATTTATAGGTTGAGGATTAAAAAGAGATGGGGTTAATGTGCCAAAAAATGTAAGTGCCTGAAAACTAGAAATGGGTGTGATTGACTTGGTAGGCGAGGATGCCCTACTAGTAGTTTGGGTCTTTCTTCTCACAAAGATATTAGGGTTAAAATTCAATCACTCAAGGGCTTCAAAATATTCATCAACCAATCCCTTTTCTTTATCCCCTTTGGTATACCTCTTTTCAGCCAGCTTACTGATTAAGACTTGCAATGAAGAAATATCAATAAAGAAAAACTTATCCTCTAGGTCTTTCGGCTGCTCTATTTTCTACAGCAGCTGTTCGAGCCAAAGGCAAATGTCTCAACCACTCTCCAATTTCTTCCTCCTCTTCAATTACTAACCTCACTTGTTGATATTGCTGCCCACTTGTTTTCAGATTCCAAGCAGTTACATTAAGATCAACAATAATATCTTCTTGCGTATCAGAGAAGTGAAGATCATGTTGCAACATTGGGGGTAGTTCTTGTTGACGAGGTACTCTATCAGCAGGTAGTACCATAATTGATCATTAAATGAAAATATTTAAGCACTGGTTTACTTTTTAGGTATCTCTAGTAGTGTCGCCAAAAAATCTGTTGGTATACAAATTTTCCTTCTTGCTAAAACTATATCAATTTGTTAACACTCTTGCCCAAAATGAAGGAAAAACTCATACAACAATTGAGCTAGTCACTCACGACTAAACTCTCTACGATCAGAGGAGAAACTACCTTATATAAAGATCAATCTTGACAATTCATTTATTTGAAAAGAATAGAAAATAGTAAAGATAATGTAATTTTGACCTAAAAGTACAAAAGGCTTTTTAAAATCTCATATGAAATGACTACTGAAAGATTCATGTTCTGAGAAAAGTCCACACTTATCTAAACCAACTCACTAAGATTGTAAAGGAAACATTCTCAAAAAGATCAATTCAACATATACTGAAATAAAAATGAAAATGGATGTATGATCTTGAAACACATACACAAATTGAAGCAATATGAAATCAATTCCAACTGAAACCAACATACATGTAGTAACCTGGCACACTGATCTGAGAAAGATACTGTTATTTGTTATATATATCAACTAATACTATATCATGAGTTTCAATTCAAAACAAAACCATTCATCGAAACTATTTGCAGTAAATATTGAACTATATAGTTTCTGCTACTAGAGAATCGACCTTTTCAAGGTCCTTCAAAAATAAATTTATAGCCAAGCAGGGCATAATCAGTTTCATAACTAAAAAGACTATTTTTGGAAAAGAAACTAACACCCTAACCACTTGGAACTGCTTTGTCTAAGACTAGATAACTAATTAACTCTTCTCAGCTTCGGCATTGGTGGAGGCATCCACTACTTTGTGTGTGGCTGACCACTCCTCAAAAGCAGCCACAAACCTCTCCAACATCACTTTGTTTGGTGCAAAAATGAGATCAAGCCTTTGTTCCCAAATAATTTTACAATTCAGCAACTGCTCTTGCTTGGTCTCCAACATCCTTATTTTCTCCTCACCAATCATTATTAGTGACAGTACCCAGGCCAAAATAGAGAAATCACAGGCCACCATTTCTTTGGCATCTTTTAGTTCCTGTGCCTTCTTAGTGATAGATTCTTTCATCTTGGCTATATCAGTTCCAGACTTCATTACACCAGTGGCCAAATTATAGAGATAGTCTATATCGTTACTAAGAATCTCTTCAACATAAGCTACTGCTTTCAGAATTTTCCCTGATTCTTCAATACCTTGATCAAACAGAGTGGATCGCCATTCTTCATTGATTTTGGCTACAAACAAGAGGCTGGCATCAACATCAGTCACTCCCTTCTCGAATAAAAACTTATCTATACCGTAAATAAATGCCTCATCCAAGTTGGTTATGCCTATTTCCAAACCATCCCTCTTTCCTTCCTAGAGCTTTATATTGGCTTCAACGGTAGGCACCAGAGAGGAGGACTTATTGGTTAAATTTTCATAGGCTTGTGTAAAATGGTTAACCATTTCAATAACCTCTCTTGTCCAATTGAAAAATGCTTTAGAGAGGGATCTTTCTTTGTGTACCTGATCAAGGAATTTTTGATTGTCTAGAGATTTGACATCTAGATTTAAAGGTACCATTGCCAAAGGCTGGGGAACAGGATTCTGCAATTGCTAGATATACGTTGCCATTTCAAATAAAGCTTGCTTCAACTTAGCTTTATCTTCAGCATCCTTCAATACTCTGTGGTTGATTTTCTTGTTTGCAAAATTCAGAATCTTCAAATCAGTAGCTCTGGAAGACATTCCTAAGTCAACCTTCTACACACTGAAATCTTGCTCAGTGACTTTAGCGCTATTCTTGTTGGAGTTAGGCTTGAAAATATCTATGACCCAATGACCTGTGTTCGGGTCTGTATCTACCATAGACTTTGTCTTTGGATTCTTTGTCCTTGGGGATTTTTTGAGGTATTTACAAACAAAGTCACCAACAGGAACTGAGGTAGACACGATATTCCTCTTCTTATTCATAGTTAGATCCATCCAGTTTGGAGTACTAGGAATTGCATGCTGTAAGGAAATAGTGGTACTAGGATTGCTCGGGGTAACTGGCTCTTGTTGAACTATACTTCCATCACCTCCTACTGATACTGAGTCAATAGTTGATGCTTTGCCCCTTCTCAATATTTTGAACTACCTTACACTAGGCTCTTCAGTATCAGAATCTAGGACAATGCAAAAAGGAGGGTCCACCTTCTCACCTCTTTTGCTTCTTTTCCTGGTAAACCTCATAGTATCATCAGAAACCAACTCTAAATCTTTAGGGATTTCTGGAGAATCTAAGATACCTGCAGCAAGCAACGGTTCAATATTATTAGTTAGAACAGGGGAAGATTCAATTTTTAGAGTCCTTGGCCTCCTAGTTCTCAATGCAGGGACAACTAAAATTTTCTTCCTTTCAGCCTTAAGCCACTACTCTGTCTTCCAAAAAACCTCCTTAGTTAAAGATTTCACATTTTCTTCTTCCTCTGCCAACCAATCAATTCATCTGATTACCACTTCAGTGCTTGATATTGTGCTTTCATATTCTAATGCATTGCTATCTTCATCTTTAATATTTCTGATATTGAAAGAAAGCTTTAAAACAGTGATTTGTTTAAGTGAAAACCTAGAGCACATTCTTTTGTAACCTCAACTTCATCTATGCAATCATCCCAGAAGTCTTCCAATGTTGGTTGATGAAGAAACATAGCATCCACCTTGAAATGGCTCTCAACAAAACCTTTGCTATCAAAGTAGTTTCTTGCCTGATATGACTGAAGGTTCATTTCTTTCAACTCATTAATCAAAAAGGAAAAGTCATGCATTAGCCAGAATTTGTAATGTCCTAGCTTAAGTGGGAAGAAAGCACCAATACCTCGCTTGACCTTATATTTCTTCTCAACCATTAGCAATTATCTCTCTACCTCAAGAAGAATGCACTTGTCGGGGCAATACCTGGGAAGTTTTAGGGGAGGATCACTGAAGCCTCCTACCCTCAAATATGTAAAGGTAGGGAACTGAATATAAAAACTTTCATAAATTTTCACAAACTCCATAGCTTCCTCTTATATTATGCAATTAGGTTTTCCCCTCAATTCAAAGACCAATTTGGACAAAAAGGTATCATGCACATTCTTGAAACCTATAGGGTTTCTTCCTTTTTGTAACAGGGGATGATATTCATAGATGGCCATACTGCTATTCCATTCTTCATGAGGTAAACCATCCCAAATTCTACAAATGGCAAGAATATAAAAGAGGTATGAAGACATATAAAAACTAGAAATTAAGGTTGGCTGAGACAAACTTTCATGCATTTGTTCAACTATAATTTTGGCCTAGTCGACAACATTACCAACATCTAGGATGGCCTGCACAAAAATGTACATCCAGTCTTCCCAGTTGGTATCTACAGGATTACATCTAACCCTATTTAACATTACTATTATATCCCTTACTTCTCTAAATAGGTGATCTTTTTGGAGCAGTTTGGGTAGATGTGAACCTCCCTTTTCTGGGTTTAGAAACCAATCTCTAGCTATGTTATTTCTATAGTCCCTCTTGTGTTTCTCAGAGTCAGCTATAGCTTTATCAATACTCCGATCCCCATAGACCTTAGTTGATGGAATTCTAAGAGTGGCCATCATTATCATTCTATCGATATTCACTAGGACTTCTCAACTTTCTATTTTAATGCACCTCTCAGCTTTGTTGTATCTGTTGTGGCATTCTATCACTAGTTCCGGGCATGAAATTACTTCAGGGAAACCAGCGGCTTTTAACATACCACTCTCTACAATCCTAACAGATATGGCCTCATCAACTATTTTCCTTAACCTTTGGACAATTTCTCTGATATCATCATCCATTATCAGCGTATCCCTCATTTTAGGTAAACAACTACTGATTGGGGAAAATTTACTTTCCTTCATGAATTTTACTTTGGAAGCAGACATACTGAAACATAACCTTGTAAAATTCTTATGAAGACAACTCTTTTTCTTTCAAAATGAAGAAGCTCAAATGAATTACAAGGCCAAGGTTGCTGTAGAACTCACCATTTTCCTACCTTTTGAGAATGTTACCTCGCCACTCCCAAAATGCCTCCAAAAGATAGTAGAGCCGAATAAAGAAATGCAGAGAGAGGGAAAATAAATACATACACTTGTTTCGATTCCCCAATTTTCAAGAGAGTTGTCATGCAATCAATGTTTATGCCTCAATAAATGTTAAAAACCTGTTGACATGCTTCACTTCAGAAAAATAATCCCAAGAGCTGAGGTGGCGTCACTTTCTCCAGTCACATCAATCATTTAGTTAGTTTATAAAGATTTGGCTTGCGGCTTATATTCGGGTATTATTACACTTCGAAATTCGATCCTTGAACCATTAAAATTGGGTTCAAAGTACACAATTTGAAATGTTTTAATTAATACGCACACTTTACAAATGTGGTGGACCCAAGGGCTTCTATAAAAAGCTCAGAAAAATATGAACCGTGATATTAAAAACATTGACTTGGGAGACTTCCTAATACAAAACTATCAAAGTGCACATTTAAACGTGAACTTTGAACCATGAAGTTTGGGGTTCAAAGTTCAAGATTCATTTTAACATTTACAAATGAACATGTGACCGCAACTGGGAAAAGCCTTTATACCATGGTGCTACCTATACATGACGCTTTTGGAGAAAAGTATATTGAACTTTGAACCTTGAACCGACAGGTTCAAGTTCAAAGTTCAAGGTTCAATTTGCATCTTGAACTTTGACAAAGCTTGGAAAAATGCCGCATATAAATAAGATAAAGTTTAATTGAAGGGCAACAACTAGAAACTAATATAAACCAAAATACTAGAAACCAACATTGATTGAAACTTTCTCTCCCTCTCTAGCCAATTAAGACCTAACATGATTAACAAGATGTAATAGGACCCCTTAATAGCTAACATGAATAATAAGACCTAATATTTCCTATTAAGACCTAACATGATTAATAAGACCTAATAAGACCCTTAAATTGATTAATACAACCTAATAATACCTAATAGGAATTAAGACCTAACATGTGACTAATACTTGACTAATTAGGACATATTAATTGACCAATTAAGACTAATTACTTACTTAACATGCAACTAATATGATCAATTAAGACCTAACATGATTAATAAGACATAATAGGACCCCTTAAGACCTAGCATGAGTAATAAGACCTAATACCTACTAATAAGACCTAATAGGACCCTTAAGAACTAATAGGACCTATTAAGACTAATTAGGTCCGATATGACCTATTAAGACCTAATAGGACCAATCGAGACCTAACAAGTGGTCCTAATATTTGACCAATTAGGACCTATTAAATGACCAATTACTTGACTTAACATGTGACTAATATGACCAATTAAGACCTAACACGATTAATACACATAATAGGACCCCTTAAGACCTAACATTAGTTTAATAAGACCTAATATTCTTTATTAACACCCAACATGATTAATAAGACCTAATAAGACCCTTAACATCTAATAGGACCACTTAATACCTAATAGGACCCTTAAGAATTAATAAGAGGTCTAACATGGCATATTAACACCTAAATTGATTAATACGACCTAATAAGACCTACAACCTACTAATAAGACCTAATTTACCTGACCCTTAAGAACTAATAGGACCTATTAAGACTAATTAGGTCCAATATGACCTATTAAGACCTAATAGGACCAATTAAGACCTAACATGTGACTAATACTTGACCAATTAGGACCTATTAATTGACCAATTAAGACTAATTAAGACTTAACATGTGACTAATATGACCAATTAAGACAAGTAAAATGATTAATAGGACCCCTTAAGACTTAATAGGATTAATACAACCTAATACTTGACCTAATACCACTTAAGACCTAATAGGACCCCTTACTTTCAATCTACATCTACATCTACATTGAACCATAACTCAAAGCCTCTTTTCACTAGAAAATTTATAACATGTATGTGTAACATTTATGTTTCTTAAATTTGTATGTACATGTATATATATATTTCATTTTTAAACTAGATGATTAAATTTGTAACATGTATGTTTCTTAAATTTGTATGTACATGTATATATATTTCATTTTTAACTAGATTAAATTTTTAACATGTATGTGCTTAAATTTGTAACATGTATGTTTCTTAAATTTGTGTGTACATGTATATATATATATATATATATATATATATATATATATATATATATATATATATATATATATATATATATATATATATATATATATATATATATATATATATATAATTTTTAAACTAGATGATTAGATTTGTAACATGTATGTTTCTTAAATTTGTATGTACATGTATATATATTTCATTTAAACTAGATGATTATAATGTACATGTGCATAGATCTATATATATTCTTGTTTATCTATTACATGGCATCGGGTAGAGGGTCAGTAGATTTAGGAGAGCCTAGTGTACAGGGGGGGTGGTAGTGGTAGTGGCCGCTCCTCACATAGATCGACCAATTCTACAGAGGCCAGAGAGAAGCTATTTGCTTCTACTATTGACAGATTGACACAAGCCTTAGAGATTTTGGATCAGACCTTAGCTTCATCCACCACCCTTCCCAATAGGGATAGGGTGAACATTATTAGAGCTGATTTGTTGTGTATGATTGACATAGTTCAATCATACAACCCGTATGATACTATCAACATTGATACATTCTATACTTCTTTGTCTTGCAGTGTTACAGGCACTGTGAAGTATAGGCAGATTGATACAGATGTTTCCATTGCTATGGTGAAGAGCATGTTTCCTCATTACCGAGACATGGCTAAGGTGAGAGGGTACATGGTCACGAGATGTGAGGATGACCTTGTTGCACCATTTATATTTCCTTGATGGTCGGTTTCTCATCATAGGTGGCCCCAGAAGGATGAGCTTCCACTATATTTCTGCAAACAATTGTTTGCAGAATTTCATTTGCAGCATGATGTTGATTATACAGATTTTCTTGATCATGTTGGGAAAGGGAGAGGGATATTATCTGATAGTTTCATAGCACCTGATGCCCCTATTACCACTAATAAGCGGGTAAGGGTGGGTCCAAACCTTTTGGTCGTACCAAAAGGTTTGGAAATGGCAGCTATAGGAGAGAGTGTGCCAGATGACAAGATGAGGAGGGAGGTTTATTCTAGTATTACGAGTATCACCACACAAGTTCAAGAGATATCATTTGATCATGTGGGGAGATACATGTTGCGTTCTCGTTCCAACATTCCTCCACTTGCACAGGATGCATCCTCTTGTGGTGATCCATATGGTATAGCAGACATACCATCTCCCCTGGAGGTTACAACTTTATCAAATGTGGACCATTTGCATTGTACGGGTGCATTATTATCCAGTAATCTACTCTGTGCATATCAGACCATACACATACTCAGTGGGGTTCCGCTCAAGGAGATTCCATCATTTGTCATGACCTTTCTTACCAAACCTAATGGATTAGGTTCTTAGTAGACTGCACCACGCAAAGGTCCTCAACAGACTGCACCACCACCTACAACTCCTCAGCAGACTGTACCACCTACAACTCATCACTGCACCACCACCTACAACTCCCAGGGTCACTCAGGCCACTTCATCCCATCCAGGTCGTCAAATTTTTACCACATTGCTTACAGACGACTAGATTGATCTTGCATAGATGTCATTACATGACTCAAATTTGACCACTTTCAGGAGAGTATTAGAGGCTTCTATGGTATATATATTTAAATTTAATTTTTATTTATTTAAAAAAGTTACACATAATTGAATTTTGATTAATATATGTTATATATATGTGTACTCTAGGAGCTTATCGATGAGGATGTTGCACCATTTGGAGATTTACAGACTCCATGTGATCCTATCCATCATGATACACATGTACATTGAGATGTTTGTTCAAAAATTTAATTTTTCTATGATCATAAGTATTTAAAATTTATTATAAATGTATGTATGTGTGACATATTTTGTTTATTGTACACAGACATCAGGAGGAGGTGCACTGTCATCAAGTAATGGATTAGGACATGGCCCTAGTTGAGTGACCATGTTATTTTAGATATTTCACATGACATTTCATATATACATGTAGATATTTTAGTCATTTCATATATGTACGTGTTATATGGTTGTGTGTTATTTCATATTTTATACATTACATTACATATTTCAGACATTACATGTTACATATTTTATACATTACATGTTATATGTTCGTGTGTTATTTCATATTTTAGACTTATTTTTATACATGTTATGTATACATTAAGTCATGCCATGTACTAATGTTATTTTAGCTATTTCATGTGACATTTCATATATAAATGTTATTTCATATTTTAGACATTTCATATATACATGTAGATATTTTAGTCATTTCATATATGTACATGTTATATGGTTGTGTGTTATTTCATATTTTATACATTACATTACATATTTCAGACATTACATTTTACATATTTTATACATTACATGTTATATGTTTGTGTGTTATTTCATATTTTAGACTTATTTTTATACATGTTATGTATACATTATGCTATGCCATGTAAGTAAAAAATAATTAAATGAGTAACTAACTAATGTCTTAAGGGGAGGTAATGCATCAAAGCATACAATTAATTAACTAACAATCACCAATTAATTAACTAACATAATTACCAAAAGCATAAATAACTAACATAAATAACAGACTAACAATTACCAATAAATTAAGTAGGTAACTAACATAATTAAGTAATCTAAGAAACATAATTAGGTAATCTAACTAACATAATTAGGTAACTAACAAATTAAGTAATGTAACTAATGTCATGTAAGTAAAAAACAATTAAATAAGTAACTAACTAATGTCTTAAGGGGAGGTCTTATGGGGAGGTAATGCATCAAAGTATACAATTAATTAAGTAACTAACAATTACCAATTAATTAAGTAACTAAGATAATTAACTAAAGCATAATTAACTAACATAATTACCAAAAGCATAATTAACTAATTAACTAAGCATAATTATCTAACATAATTAACAAAAGCATAAATTACCAGTTCATAATTAAGTAATTAATAAGCATAAATAACAAAAGCATAAATTACCAACATAATTAACTAATTAACTAACTATAATTAACTTTAACATAATCACCAAAAGCATAAATAACTAACATAATTAACAAACTAACAATTACCAATTAATTAAGTAGGTAACTACACTACCATAATTAATAAAAGCATACAATTAATTAACTAACTAACATACATAAAAACATACAATATATGAGTTCAAACATGAAAGTTCAAACTATAGAGTTAAAATATGAAAGTACAAGAGCTACAAAAAGAAGTTTATTTTGAAGCTCATCTGGATCCTCTCTATCTTTTATTATCTCCAAAAAAATTTCATGTTCTTCAATAGACAATCTCCACTTTTGAATGCCACGTCCTCTTTTTTGAAATGTCTCCAATTGCAACTTTGTTGCTATAACCAAGTGATTGCAATGTAGAACTTTTTGGCCACACATGTATTCAATAAATTGAACACCATTTTTGTGGATCTTTTTTTGCTGATAATAAGTTCCTTCAATAACAACTGAACCAGTTGGATATGTCTGTCCATCATCATCTACACTTTCTTCTGTCAACTTGTATTTTGCTTTCATGCATCTTAGTAGATAATAATCTACATTTTCTGTATTGTCAGGATCCACAACTACAACAAAAATATCACCTATACAAATGGATTCTATTAAAATTAAAAATCACTTGCACGCTAAATTAAAATTAAATAAAAGAACATGTACATGCGCAAGCACCTATAACAAATAAATCAGAAACACGCTCATAATTGGCTGAATATATAAGATCATGAATGTTTATGTCAATGTCATCATCTTCACAAGGAGGCATTCTGATTAACTCCATATCCCATCGTGAAACATATGCATTTGCAATATTCTCACATTGACTCGTTGGATTGTCCTCAACGTAGTGAGCACAAAAACATGATTTTTCTCTTACTTGAATCAAAAGAGGCTTGTGTTGTCCTATGGTGATCAATTGATGTAAACTTCTAATACCAACAATTCTTTGATAATTATAAGGATTAGATCGGTCTATATCTGTTACAAATATGAAATGAAAGTTGCACTTTTTTAGATCAACAATTATGAAATGATAGATGAACACGAAATCAAATTTTAATTTAAAATTTTACAACAAAATATAAATTACCTTTCACTTCCCAAAAATAATTTTTGTTGTATTTGGTGTCCCGATGAGCAAAATGACTTTAACACCTCTCAACAATTTTCTTTGAATTCTCTATCATGTTACCTGTACATTTCTGAATTATCAATTTAAAGCAAATGGATCTGATCTACTGAACAACATTTGTACCTGCAAGTTCATGTTGGTGAAGTGCATGCTTCACACACGCTCTTGCTCCGTCGTGCTCCTCTTTTCCATGTCCACTTTCTAAGAAGTTTCACATAAACTTAACATTGTGTCTAGCATGTTGCATGGCTAGCCAGTTAAAGGCTTTTGTAGATTTAAATTGTCCTACAAAATTAAGTTGTACATACATATATACATATCATCCTTTAATAATTTAACAAGTAATTAAATGATAATGAAAATGAATTGAAGTATCTATACACTTACCTGCACAACCATCAGACCAAATCCAGTGTTGTGAAGCCTTTATCTCGCAATTCACAATATCTTCAAAATACATTGCAAAACAATGAGCCACATAGCTCCTATCATGAACCTTATCATCACTGATATAGAAATGAACCTCCTTGATGATAATGCGTTCATTTGGATCAGTACTTTCTACCTTATCCAAATCACATTATGCATGTCTATAGGTCACTTACACAAATATTGCAACCTGCTTAGAATGATAATATTGAGCTTGAAGCTCTGTTTGAGGGGAAAATGTATAGTTCTCAAAGAAATCTACAATTGAAAGAATACAACCAGGTGGAAAACAATATTTGGAATCACAAAACTGTTTAGGTTGCCATCGTGCACCATGAAAATGCTAGATATGTGGATAAATTAGAGTACAAAATCTGGTCATAAACTCGAGGTAGGGGAATTCACTCTCCTTCAAAACAATTTTTTTGGATTCATCTCCGCTCTTTGTTCTATATGTCTCATATTTAAATCTTTTTCACAAAACTAGTGTTGAAACATTAATATTCTCAATTTGTAATGGAAATTTATGCAAATCTCCACAATCACTACATGCATTCTTTATACACTATACTTTAAACTCATTTGAATCTTCTAATTTATCACATAAAATAGACTTCACAAATTGTGTCGTACTTCTAGGGATGACCATATTTGAATCAAGAACTGCCATAAATTTTTTATATGATTGCAAGTATAGATGAAGCTTGACATGATTTCGACAACAAGTTTTATGAATCTATTTATGCGTACAAAGCAAGGGCGCAACCTCTCAAACATTCTTTGACATTTTTTCACATCTAAAAATTCTTGCTTGAATGCTTCAAATAATTCACTTTGTGTTGTATCTATAAAATGTTATGGATGTGTAGTTTTCATACCAGTCTCTTCATCTTTCATCTGTATTGTATCCCTTCTATTAGAAGAAACATGAGAGTGAGCGGTCCAATATTCACTGACTAGTTTTTTTGCATCTTCAAAAATTTTGTATTTTCGAGGAAGCCTACAAATATTTACCCAATTATTTTCAATGTTTTCATCTAACATATTTCTCTTCCTGATATATCTTTGAACAATTCTTCTAGATACATTCAGTAAATCAAAAATTGTATGTACTTGTTTTCTTTGTGTCAACCTCCTACTAGATAAAGTAGTCATCAATGCTCTACGTGCATCACTTAAATCAGCTCCTTGACTTGACTTATTATTTTCGTTCAATGCATCTTGCAAATTTTCAACTATTGTTCAATTTACATTGTCTCCTGAGTTTTTCTTGTTATCAACACCCAACAACTCCAAAATAGGAGTCATTTCTTTTTTCCTAAATAACCTAACAAATAACTGAGCTCTTCCGACCATACTTTTATTTTCAAAATATTCATCCCAAAGTTGTTCGCAATGCATTTTAATTTTACTTTTAGATAACATTTATTCAGATGAAATTTGATTGAAAAGTGAATCCTCATTCATCTCCATCAAATTGACCATGCCAAAAGATATATTTCTACCTCTAGAACTACCAATTTGTTCCCCTGCTTGAATTTCGTCATCTTGAATATTAATAGGTTCTTCCTGAACTTCAACAGGTTGATCTTGATTATGTTTTGTATGACCTTTCATTTTGTCATCCCTTATTCAATCATATTTTTTTTTCTCTATTCCTTTTATTCCCCATTGCAAAAATTGTTTAGATTGAAAAATATGAAAGAATCACTTAACTTGAAAATATTGAAATATTAATAATTATGCATGATAATTAAATATTAAATAAATATTAACACTTAATAATTAAATATTCTTATATTTGATATTCAAATAAAAAAATGGACTTCAAATTTTTTGGTGGGAAAAAAATGGACTTAAAAGCATGCAAAGCTAAACAAATTGGGTTTCTTGAAGGCATGTAAAGATATAAAGTAAGCAAGGTTTCGAATAATTAGATTGATAGAATACCCTAATTGGAAAAACTCACACATTTCTATAAAAACTTACGCTCATAAGCAACCAAATATATATATATATATATATATATATATATATATATATATATATATATATATATATATATATATATATATATATATATATATATATATATATATATATATATATATATCATTCAAAAAATCACAACAATCTAATCTTGCAAATTTTCTCAAGGACAATGAAAAAAATACAATCACTTCAAAATCATCAACCTATTCGGAAGACACAATGAAGACAATATTTTCTAATGAATAATTGCAAAAAAGGTTTTCAAACCCTACCTTAAACCACCACTCAACAGAAACTGTGCAAATAACAATCCAACAACCCTGAAATTTCTCAAAGCTTTCACAATCCTCCAATTCAACCTCAGAGCCAAAATATATAAACTTGTATATCAAATACTAGCCAAAAATCCTCTTAATAAAGAAAATTGAATAAGGGTTTTAATGCATGCAACACCATAAATAGGCAAACTGCCCTGTGAAAAATAGAAAAGAATCACTTAACCTGAAAACACTAAATCATGACTTGACATGCAATACCCAAATATAAATTATAACTCAAGATAAAAATCACTTAACTCCTTGCAAATAAAATTAAAATAATTAATAAATTTCCAAAAAACTATTAAATTCTATAAAAAAATGATTTTATTTATAAAACCGATCAGATTTTTTAAATTTTGGATTTAAGGGGCTTGGTCATGCACAAGACCGTGTTTGGTTGCCTATAGGTCTAGCCGAACCAGTTCTAATCGAACCAATTCTGGCCGAACCTATTTCGGCCGGAACTGGTTCGGCCGAACCCATGTGGAATCCTATGTCGCAGCCAAATAAGCAAAAAAAGGTGACTCTCTGAAGTTCTCACTTTTGGATCTAAATTCTCTGTCAAAATTTACCTTTCTGTAAAATCTAAAAATACCGTTTTGTAGAGCTCGGAGTCAAGATTATGGTCATGCAATTTTTATTATGTTTTGATTTCATATAATATATTATAAGTTGAAAATACTTCAAGTAGGTATTTTAACATTTAAGAACACACTCGTTCAAAAAAATTAAAAATAACAAATCATGTCATAAAAATTTAAACTTTATATTTAACACTAGAGGAGAGAGTCCTCTTCAAGAATAAATAATTTTGTTTTAATGGTGCAGATTTGATAGGGAAAATTTGGTGGGAACAAAAAATTGTTAATTTCAGATAACACTGAATTTTGATAGTTATAAAAGACAAAATATATACCGAAATCCCATTTTTCTTTTTTTATGCACTAGCTATACATGTCATCTAAAACATATTCTGAAATCAGAGGAAAAAGAGATTATTTGCATATAATTTTTTGGTGTGAACTAGACCATAGATTTTCAGCATATTTCAACAATAAAAAAATGGATGTCAAAAATTAAAAAACTATGTCAATTTTTGTTCATATCTTTTTTTAAAAAATTATAAGCATAAACTTCATCAAATTTTACACATTTCATTAGTTTACATCATATTCAAATTCTAAACACAAATGCCACTTTTATCTCGTTAAAGTTGAAAAATTTGCATGTTGTCATCCTTTTCCTTTATAAAAATGTGACTCAGGTTTGTACTTTTACCCTGTAGCAAGATGTAGATTAGCTTGGATCTCTTTTAGAGGTAGCCCTTGAGGGTATACATAGTCATTATGAAAACTATTTGGATATTTTTTTGATGGAGGAATATTGGATAGCTTTGCTTCTATATGAAATGGGGGAATGATGGAATAGGTGAAAGCTATAAGAGGACCACTACTAGGCATGTGTTCATAAGTTTCATCTTGCTTGAGAAAAGTATCTTCATTAGATGATTCATTAGGATTTTCAATTTCAATTATGTCATCATCAATAAGATTTTGGATTTTATGTTTCAACTCCATGCAATCTGAAGTTTCATGCTCATTATGTCTATGATATGCACAATAGTTACTTAGAAAGATAATACCACATGAAGTGATTTGAGGCAATGCGATGAGATCATTTTCAAGGAGTTTTTCCAAAGTTGATTCGTATGAAATTCCCAAAGGAGTAAATAATCTATCCCAAGGATATTTGGATGTATTTGTGTTTCTCAAAGAGTTGTCATATGATGAATATTGTTGAGATGAGACTAATTCCTCTTGATTTCCTTGATCAAAGATGAGATTCTCTTGATATTTTGAAATAGGTTCTTCATCAAATATTGGTTTATCATTAGGATATTTTTGATCAAATATAGGGTTTTCATGATATTCTTTTTGATCAAATTTTGAATTATCAAAGATATGGCGTTCATGATGTTTTTCTTGATCATAGAGGTAAGGAAACAATGTTCTTAATGAGAATTGGTCAGATAATGTTTCCATTTCTTGAATTCTTGTGAATAGAATATTATTTTGAATTATTGTTAATTGATTTTTGGATCTTAATGGATGTTTTCTTTTTGTAATCAAAGATCTTTAAGTACAACACAATAATTTTATCGATTATCACAGAAATTCTTCCAAGCAATCTACCTAAGGTCAAATTTGGCTTTTAAATGGCTCTAATGAGGCAGGCTTGCTAATTTATCAAGGTATTTAATCAAGATTACATCAAAATGGATATTAAACTTTCATCCTCCAAGTATATTAAGAGGCTTCCCACCACCGGTATGTCGGAGTTTTGCACAATCCCGAAGGACTACTTGAGGAAGTTCAAAAATTTAACACCCTTTTGTCACACACCCCATTAAGGATGCATGCATTTCATTTTATAGTGGGTTGGATGATTGCGGCAAAGGAAATTGTATCCCACTTTGGGTTGTCCCTCTCACTAGCCTTGTTAAGGCAAATCTCGGGAGGCAAGCCCACTATAGATCTAGCATGTTCATTTGAAAGAAATAAAGCGGAATAAAGAGATAGGTTTTGGGAGTTTGATTCACCAAAAGGTGAAGATCATATCCCTATCTATTTTTCAATTCCTAAACACTTTTAACAAGGTTCAATTACCAAACCCACTAACTAATGGGAATCAAGTATTTCTACTCTTTTCCAAAAACAAGGGGTTGTTCAAATTTAGTGCTTGATTTACTTAGCCTTTCTTTTAATCAAGGAACTTAATATTTTTGGCATTTTGATTCACTTAGAAAGTGAAGAGCATAGGCCTGGTATCAAATCCCTCAAACAATAATAGGTTTCTTTAATTACTAGATTTTGAAATTGACAAGGCCACAATTTAAGCAAAAATTGACCAAGTTTTAGGCTTACCTTGTTTCGAAGCTAGCTAAGGCTAGGGGCATTTTTGATGAATTTTTTATTTTTATGCTCACCTAGTGGCGATTATTCCTTTCCATTTGCTTCTCCTCCAACAAGTTAGTCAACACGACTAGCCAAAATGAAGAAAAACAAGAATCAACTTGAATTTAAGCCTTATTTATCAAATTTTCTAAGGCAAGTAAATCCAATGTAATGATATGAACTTTGCTTTATACGCTTCTACAACTTTCAAATATTGTTCATATACCTTGCTTTCTTGTTGAAAATCTTCCAAAACTAGGTTGATGTGTGTAATATTCTCCTCCTTGATCCTTTTTGTCAAAGCTTTCCCTTCGTGATTAAATCTGGTCTCTAGTTTTTTTATATTTTTTTATGATTAGTCATCCTACAGACACAGAGAAATCATTTCCCGCAAATCAAATTTTGTTAATTTTTAATTTAATCAAAAGCGCTACAGAATTTATTGAAAGTGCTATTAAAATGATTGAAAGTGCTATTAAAATGATTAAAAGCGCTGTTAAAATGATTGAAAGCACTATTAATGATTGAAAGCGCTATTTAAAAAAATGATTGAAAGCGCTATTAAAATGATTGAAAGCACTGTTAAAATGATTGAAAGCACTATTAAAATGATTGAAAATGCTATTAAAATGATTGAAAGTGTTGCAAAAAAATTTAAAAGCACTGAAATAGAATTTAAAAGCGCTGAAAAAATTAGCAAAGGCATTAAGAAAATAGTAAAAGCGCAGGAGAATTATGCAAACACGCTAGCTCGTCAGGGCAAAAGCACTGAAATAAATTAGATAGATGACAGAAGAAATCAAAAGCGCTGAAACTCTATGTAAAGGTGCAAAACTTTGTTGTAGACACACTTTTTCAGGTCTCAAAAGCACTGGAGAAACTACTAAAAGCACTGCAGAAAGGATCAAACGCTCTATTTCACCTGCAAAATAGAGAAGAAAATAAGGAAAATCCTAGGAACATGCAATTTTGTGAATTTTTGAAAGAATGAGGCCTAATGCCCCATGGTGGGCGCCATTTTGTGTACTATAAAAAGTACCTTCATAGGGTTAGTATCATCAATAATTCAAATAACAACTAAATTACCACAAATAACAATCTATTTAAGCAAATAATTGACAATTAAGCACTCTATGGATCTCTATTTAGGGATGCTAATGAAAAGCTCTCAACAAGCCTCCATTAGTGGCAGTCCTAAAATGAGAATGATATGATAAAGCAAGCTAAAACAATTAATTCCAAATTGAAATGCTAATTAACTTCTATATTTGCCTTTCTAGCTCTAATTTGCAAGAGGTTTGATGCTATTGTCAGATTTGTGGATGATTAATGAGTGAATTATGCCTTTATTTTATAGATTTTGGCAAGGGTAGGGGGTGTAGTTGAGTTGATCATGATTAAGTTTGAGTTAAGTCCATGGTTCCACCTTTGGAGACCATTTAAATATTGTGTTCTCAAAGCTTGGGACAAGAGGACAAAATGAGTGGACAAGATGCTTTCTCCAAGTGAGTGATTGAGATTCAATTTAGGCTTGATCTATGTGAGCTCAATCCTTAAATCCTATTGGTTGATGAATTTTCCTCCCATTTGGTGGTTGAGGGAAAATATGATTTAATTAATTGAATTTAATTAAAATCTTTAGCCATGTGCACCTCTTGAATGGGTTGATTTGATTTAAATGAACTATGTAATTAATTAGATTAATTACAAAATTGATTGATTTATCATGATTTATTTGATTTAAATTGAATTTATGGCTTTTGATTTTTAATTAAATTTGATTTATGGTTTGATTATAATTTTTCTTTGATAATAGCTTGATTTGATTTAATTGTTTAGATTTTTGTCTTGGTTATTCACTTAATTGATCTTGTCCAATTTTAGGTGATTCCAGAACCCACTAATAATGCACTAGAAATATTGTGTCCATATTAGGAGACCTAGCCCTATTAGGAGATGATTATTAAATTTAGTACAAGTCCATGTTAAAGGATAGACGTTGTTAGGAGTCTTTCCAACCCTGTTAGGAGTTGATTACAAAGATAGGCTCACTACCTGAGCACACTTCTCAAAGTGAAGGTTAACTCCACCTTCTAAAGGTTAAACCCACCTTCTGAATCCACTATCGAAAGAAATGTATAAGACTATACAATAACAATAATAAACTGACTTTCAACAACTAATTTTGCCTATACAATCCCAATGAAGTGTTCAATGAATTATCTTTGCTTCGCACCCAACAAATCTTACAATAATAAGTTCACAAACCATACACAACACATACAAATTCAAGGAATGACTTTCATTTATACAAGTTACAACAAGCAATTAGGTCGGCATGTTAGGACTTTCCCAATGCACAAATGAATACATAGACCCTTGCTAAGATACATACGGTACCTTAAACAAGTATACAACAAATAAAAATTATCAAATGCATGCCAAGATCCATAAATTCATGCTATAAATATTTTAAAAATGTTATCTCCTCTAGTAGGCCCCAAATAGGTCTTCGCAAGAAAATACACTTCATCTGATGTCATTATGATCCCAACGACTCAAGAATATCACACAATGTTCTCTCATGTGTATTATGTCAAGCCTTAAACTTGCATACCACAATCCATGCTCACATCCAAGTTATCCTGAAAACTCAGAGATTGCCTCTATTACTGCAATGTGACCAGTCTTCACAAAATCATTCATAACTCATGTAAAATAATAGATAATGATCTGCAACCTTAGAGATAACTTCTACAAACATCCTTCTTCACAAATATAATCTCACATACCATGAAATATCATACATTGTATGTACCACCCTATTAGACCTACCTATTTTTGTCATAACCATTATGTCTGAGACTCTTGATGAAACCAACTAAAACATATGTTGACATCAATGAAAAAACATGAATTTCAACACTTGAAACAACAAAAATTCCAACAATATTCCCCTTTGGAATTGATGACAATTGTTATCTCTATTTGAGCATTAATGATTATCATTAGTATCAAAGACATCGGTCAGTTACTTATATTAACCCAGTCAGTAATTGTAAGAAATATAAGCCAGTCGGTTAAGTCTTTACACCAAGCACATAATAGTTTTACCAAGCATCAGACACCGATACCGTGTGACAGTAAACACCGAGAACTAGTATAATCACCAAACAGTATATATAGTCTTTACTGAGGATCATAGAAAATGACATAGCAATCAGGAATGGCACATCTATCTATGCAAACGGTTACAACAGAATCACAAAATGTTTTACCAAGATCAAGGATAATTTATTATTGAGATATTCATTAAATACGATGAAGATCTTATGTTATTGTTTTGATCTAGGTTATTTTTGTACACCATAGATCTTAGGGTTTTCTCTAAGATATTGTAACCTGATTTTGTTAAGTAGCATAAATCAGTATGCTATATAATTGTATTTTGCATCATTTTGATGTAACTAATGGATGAATGAAGAA